>JAOTOM010001200.1:0-61365 GCA_034440615.1 Ashinkailepas kermadecensis
AGTGATAATTATTTTGCGCGATCTCCACACGGGATCTTGCATACAGCCGACTCATTGTGTCCGTTGTGTTTCGAGAACTGCTTACCAAGGATGTCCCTGATCTACTGATGAGTAGATTCTACTACTGTTGCCAGGCAGCCCATATGTCGTGAAATGTCTACGAAATTATGCTGTATGGGGACTATATAGTGGGCTGCATGTGGGTTCTGATAGCCCTGATTCTATGGCCCTCCCTGTGTACGTGCCTTTATTTTGCTTTGAGATCGGTAAGCGCATCAAAAGGGAACTTAAGGCCCCTGCATATCTGTGCAATGTATGCTAGCTGATCTCGGAGATGCTCAGGGGAACAAATTCGGGGTGCTCGTAGATGAAATCCAAGCGCTACCCCCTTTTTATCGGTGCGTAGTTGCCTGGATAGAAGTGGATGAAATCGTTTTTTTAAGTCGGTTTCCGATACATTGCGAATTATAGGTTATCTTCATGTCTTGAGATGAGGAATGGCAGTACTTCTGCACGGTGAATATAACATCTTGTGCCATAACACATTTAATATAAGAATATAATTGTTTCACTGGCATGCATGGAAAGTAAAAAATGCCTGCCTGCCTGCCTGCCTGATTTGGCGAGCTGACCTTCGGGGCTGGTGGTGCTGCCGCATGGCCTTGCAGGCTGATGGGCGCGGGCGGCGTCGCCGTGGTGGTTGACCTGACAACAGGTTACCGGTTCCGATCTTCCCATCCTGGTGCGTGAAATGATTTCGGGTGAGGGCTACGGGCAGAGGATCATCAGTACGCGAGAAAAACACGCTATATAAGTGCTTCTAATCTTGTTTTGTGAAGGGATTCGAAGACTAGTTCGATCAATGATGTGCGCTTATCGCCCAGAAGCGTTCGAGGAGTGAGTGGAAGTTGTGCTGCATGTATTTCATGATATGGCAACCGATCGTGTGTATGCAGTTGGAATATTTGGGCGCGTCGGCTGCTTCTGCTATATTGCGCCCATAACCAATATGTGAGAAGTACTTCACAAGGTAACACGAAATATGTACAAAAGTGATGACAGAGAATATGAGTAAATACAGAGCGAATCAGGACAACCGAAAGCAATGGAGATAGTGCGTGGCAGATTGTAAACAAGTCAATCGGTTAAGTCCTGTAAGTTGTGTTAGCAAAGGCATTACAGGCATGATTCACAGTGCTACGCAAGTGTGTGTGTGGGGGGGGGTAACCTGATATAGCCCACCCTACGAACCGCCGGTGGGCAGTACACATCATGCACTTTTAAGAAGTTGAGGGAATGTGAAGCATCTAAGATATCCACGTTGGGGCTGGGCCTAAGATATCTGCAATACAGGGTGTTTTAAAATATTTCTGTCGGATAGAATCATGATGTGTGCATAAGATTAGTGTGTGTTCCACAGTCACTACGGTCCCACATGCTGTGCATGGATCTTGGCCTCTCGGTAAAAAAAAAATGACTGTGTGTCTGATATATATGGCCGATACTGAGTCTACATAGTGCAGCCTCTTCTCTTCTATTTTTCCGAACCGCGGATCACCAGTATGCTGCATATGGCTTGATTCGTTTTAGAATACATGGCTTCTCTGAGGACCATCGATGCTGCCATTCTCTCAGGATTGCTGAGTTCACCATCATGGTGAGTCAGTCTGATTCCGGAACGTTCTTCTGGAAGGGCGCCTCCATAGACCCAATAATGGTTAAGCTTCGGTTTGATTGGGGGGGCAAATCAATGATGCGGGGTCAAATCAATGATGCGGGCAAATTAATGATTGGGGGCCAGTTGGCCAATTGGACAGTCAGCGTATGTAAAGTGACACCCCTAATGAGATCCATTACTTCCCAATCCGTGGCTTTCATGGTGCAGTGGCTTTCATTTTGGAATGTTCTATGTCAAATATGTTGAATAGACTGATCTAATCACATTATGTATGTGTTGAGTTCACTTTTCCACCCGGCATCCAGTGTCTCGTAATGTTGAACTTAGGGAATACTATCAGGATACATCACCTTCAACCCCAATAATGGCGAAGCCCATCCCCATTCCCGGGTATGCCATTGATATCATCAAAGGACATTTCCTATCCGGAGGAAAAGAGGGGAGGGGTTAATTCCTCATCTAAACCTCACCTTGGCATTAGCTGTCAGAATTTGTCATTCAACGGTGGAGTCCAGCCTCATTTTCTCCCTATCAGGTTATATTTCGTTGTTGTAAGACTCCCTAGCCACAGCTGTCGACTATCAGAGTGAACGAAGTCAACAGCTGGACGGTGCAATTATGTTATATACACGCATATGCACATGTACGTATACACGTCCAAGTTTTACATACTTCATACGCATTCACAACGCACATACGTTGTGCATTTGCATTGTGCATTGTACATTTACAACTGCACAATGCAGTTTCCTCGTATTCATTCCCTATTCACAGTACACTCCCAGTTCACAGACTGTTCACCTGCATCCAGTTTGTGTGCGTCCCTGGACGCAACATTCGATCGCGCTGCATTAGCATGTGAACAATGCATATATTTTAACCGAACCCGCCTTGGTGCATTCGGTATCATGGTCGCTCCTGCCACTCACCATCTTGTGCCAATTATCTCGAAATCACCGACCTGTTTTGACGATGCAGAATTGAGCACCACGTGACAGCACTTCGCAGCGCCTGACAGCACACATCTGTATTTACTGAGCAGGCCCCAGGTCCGCTGTAATATGCCGCCATGGGCCGCCTCGGCTGGAGCTACTCTGCCCTTATCGATGCGAGATGGCTAAGTCTAAGCTAGAGCCCCGCTCGGTCGGCCCATCGCGGTGGTGGCCGTCCGACCTATTCTCCTGCTCCGGGATGACGTCCGAGTGCACTTAAGGCACGGGTTCGGCTCGCCGAGCGTGCTTCGGATGGGTGCTTCGGATGGGTGCCTCGGATGGGTGTTTCCGGGGTGTGCAGCCGGGCGGTTGAGAGGTGCCACGCCACACCTGACTCAATTTCACTCACACACCACTCTGTATCGTTCGATCTTAATTACTAGACACTGGCGCAAGTCGGCAAAAACGCACGGGATACCCGCCAAGGATATCTTCTACTCGTACAAATACAACGATGACAAACGGAGGGGCGCGGTTCAAGATTCTGCGGATAAGCGCGAAGCACGACATTCCGTACGTGCTGGGCATGACCGCACCCGGCGACCATAGCAGCGACGATACCCGGCACATCCACGATACTGTGCTACCGCTCGTGGAGAGGAAGGATCTGGCGCCGGGTGCGGCCGGCGTCATAACCTTCCTATATATATATATATATATATATATATATATATATATATATATATATATATATATATATATATATATATATATATATATATATATATATATATATATATATATATATATATATATATATATATATATATATATATATATATATATATGTATATATATATATATATATTATATATATATATATTATATTTATGTATATATATATATATATATATATATATATATATATATATATATATATATATATATATATATATATATATATATATATATCTAGCGGACGCAACCTTAGTGTGTAGTTATGTGTTTTAGTTATAATGAGCGCAAGGTACACCTAACTATGTATAACTGAATTGTTATGTGTTTCTATAACTGAAACACACAACTACACACTAAGATCGCGTTCGTCGTAGCCGATGGCTATGATTCTACGCAGTGGAGTAGGTATACTATGATTTGATCGTTGTCTGTTTCTTGAACGAGTGTTGTCTGTTTCTTCTTAATTCATAGAGTAGTCGTGCCTATCATGCAAATTGTATTCATATCATGTCATATCATTCTATGTCAAACGGATTCAATTGGCTGTGAGATCGTTAATTTGTAGAATGCATGCTGCGACACTTTCCAAATAATTTTGTACTTGTTTTTCTCGACTTGAAACCAAATTGCAAACTGTCACTGTTGAAAAAGAAACATCCCGTCGAAATATACAGTTCATTTTGGCATAATTAATATCTTGCAATTGTAATATAAGGACAAGAGTTATACTGACAATATTATTAACAATGCTCAGTGTAGTGCTACATAATCTTCAATCTTATAGGTAAATATGGTTAAATACGTGGGAAAATAACGCATACCGAGCTGGAGTTGTTCATGCAAGATTTGCAATCAAGTTCCAGCAGTTCGGTAATGGCCAAAAAACAACCCGGTTAGCTGCCGACAACACCCAACAAAAGAAAGGCTATTACGGAAAATACAGGGACATTGACACATCTAATGAAGGTATGAATATCATCAACGTGGATAAAAATACGATTGCTCATCTCCATGGACACCATTGCAGATTGATTCCTTCTGTTATCACCTACGATCAGAAATAGTTAATTAGGTAGGGTGTTGGTGACAAGGGTCAGGCTCACCTTATTGAGCCTTTTCAACACCTTCACACTTCCACAAAATGAGGCGGGTATTCCAGTGGGGAAAAATAAGTGCAAAATTTGGGTACATGGGAAGGACTAGCAACAGGCCTGATAAGCAATGCCCAACACACCGCATCGTGCAAATTCATAATTTTCCCCTTAACTGGCGTCACTCCGGTTCAAAGCGAAGTAACTGGCGCCGCATTCACCGCGGCTATCGCTGAACTGTCTTTTTCGCCATCGCTGGAGGGACCGTAGCTGTTGTAACAGATGTGGTCAGGCCACTGGGATGGCTGTGGCCGCTTAAGCGATCGTCACCGCTGGGGCGGCCATCACCACCAGGACGGCTGTGGCCGCTTAAGCGGCCGTCACCTCTGGGACGGCTGTGGCAGCTGGAATGACAGCTGCCGCTGAAGTGGCTTTCTGTGGCCAATGGGACAGCCGTCGCCGCTGGGTCGCAGCCGTCGCCGAATGCCATCGGCGTTCGGGAAGTGAGACCCTCTTCATCCCTCAGGGCCATCTCCCGCATTTAGGGTTCCATCAGAGTCCTCAATAGCCATGTCTAGCTCTCACCTTGTGGAAATTTCAGCTCTGAAATGAGCCCTCACCAGTTCTCGTAAGCTCTTAGTGTCCTGTTCATCTCTCAGAGGCCATTTCGAACCCCAAGAGCATCCCAGTCATCCCTGGCCCTCGGGCGCCCTGTTTATTCATCAGGGCCCTCAATGCCCTATTTGCTCCTCAGCTGTTCGGGCCCCTTCCAGCCGAGACTGCTCTTTCCAGATGGCATGACATCTCAGCTCTCGGGCAGGCCCTCTCTTGTCTTCATGGCTCTTGCCAGCTCTCAGGGTGGATGTCTTCAGGTTTCAAGGACCATTTTCACACGAACTGTTCGATGCGCTTTAGCTTTTCCTTGGCTATATATCTGTCCCTATGCTTTGAGGGACCCCTGCAGACCCCTCAAGGCGGTCGCCTGGGTCGGTTGCCCCTCGGATACCCCAATGCTTTCTTTGGGGGCGTCGATAGCTCAGTGTTTATGTTGAGCATGCCTGGAATACCAAAGGTACGGGGTTCGATTTCTCGCGGTGTCCGCCCTTCCTGCCAGTGTGAGAGGCAGGCGACACCATAAGACCTGAGCTTTTCGGAGCGTCGTAAAGCCACAACCAACCACTGCTTATTAACAGCCCAGGGCCACTACATGTGCTTTGAGCCCCTGTACATAGCACCAGGATCCCTCCGCTTTGGCCCGGGCCGTCTCCGTAGCTCGAGGGCCTCTTCATCAGCGTGAGGCCTGCTGACAGCTCTGAGTCTCTTTCCATCAGCCTGAGCCGAAGCCGAACCAGTGGGCCTGCACGTCTGGCCCGGGGCCACCTCCGTCGGCTCAGAGGCCTTCTTTCACGGCTCGGGACATTCTCCGTACAGCTGGAGGCCACTCTTTCAACAGCTTGGGTCTTCTCAATCATGCAAGGGGCCCCTGTACGGCTTCGAGCCCCTACGTCTGCCCAGGGGTCCTTCATGTCGGATCCGGGCTGTCTCCGACGGTCCAGGGTCCTCCAGTGGCTAGGGGTCCTCTTAGTCAGCGCAGGGACATGCCTTAGAAATCCAGTGGTCTCTGTTGGACAGGAGACCGGCAGATTTCAACAGATCGGGCCCCTCCATCAGGCCAGGGGCCCTTGTACGGTTGGCCCCCATCTGTCGGTCCATGAGCCTTTCTGACGGCCCGAGGTCCTCTCCAGTAACTGAGGTCCCTCCGTCGTCCCAGGGGCTCTTTCTTCGTCTTGGGCCCCGCCGTCAGCTAAGGGGCCCTTCATATCGGCTCAGTACCTCTATCTGCCATCCCGTGGCCCTTCCAACGAACCGGGCCCCCTCAGTCGACCTGGAAGCCCTGAACGTTGGCCTAGCCCAGGGCTCTCACCATCTTCCCGAGGGCACTCTCTGCATTCTCGGGGCCCTCTTCATCGGCCCGGGCCCTTTTTTTCGTCAGCCCGGGACCCCTTACATCGGTTCAGGGCCATTCACGTTGGCCCAGGGGCCCTTGCGGGCCCCTGAACCAACGCCTTGAGGGACTCTTGTGGGCCCCTCAAGGAGGTCGCTCCCCTCACCCTCCAAGGGGCGGCTGCCCCTTCGCCTCCTGGCTACGCCACTGTGTGGTGCACGCTATATGTTTGGTCATGATATGGGGCTTTTCAGGAAGTGGGAGGGAGAATATAAAATGTAATGCTGTTGAGCGGGTGGGGGGGGGGAGGGTTCGTTCAGCAATTTTCTTACGCACTGCGTAGGTGCGCAGGCAATGCTTATGGGCAAGGACATAACTTTACCAAAATGATTGAGGTGCCTGGGGGTGGTCAATGCATGAAGGATATTGGAGTCGACCTCAATCGGTTTGGGGCTCACTTCATATGGTTCCATATTAAAAGCTGAGATTATTTGGGGGTGCTCACGCTACCTTTGAGGGAGTCCGGGAGCTACAAAAGTGTACAAAGTTTCACCTCTGCTTGTGGGTACACATGTTTGGTTTGTGGGTACATGTGCACGCGCACACACGCACACCGGAAACATGATGTTGGAGCAGTTACGCCCCTTAACCTGCACTGATGTTGCAGATGATACCGAATCTGTCCATCTCGTCGTCGGGCAGACGAAATGAGTGTCACGTGGTCACTGTCGAAGAGAACGGCATGAAGTTGACCAAGCTGCCCGAACACGAAGCACGCTCTGCCATCCTCTGCAATGCCTTCGTGTCCAACGGCAGACCGGGAAAGGTGTGGTGTCTCGCCGCCTCATCGTGTTTGACAACGCTCAGGTGCCCTCGAAACAATGGGAATTGACGCCAGCCGGTGGTGCCACATTGTTGGGACAACACGCTGCGGTCGTGTTGCAACACGTGCAAGTAGTGTCGCGTGACGCCGGTATAAACAGCCGCTCAAGATCGAGATTAAATGCATTCACAGCCAGGGCGAAATGCCCGTGTATGCAATTGGTCCGATGGAACGGGAAGTGGGCATTTCTCGTAAACAAAGCCGCTGTCAATTTTGTGTTACCACACTAAGATGAAGAAAACGCCAGTTGAGGAATTATTGTCCGCCAAGCTGGCATTGTGGAAAAGAGTACCGAGTACAGTTATACATTCCAAAAGTGGACGTTATTTGTTGCAGTGAGAAATCATGATCTCGCTTCAAACTGGAGGAAGCAAAATAATTAATGTGTGCGTGCTCCGCCAGCACAGTACATGTCCGAGCCGGGAAGTAACTTCTAGTTGACGTGCTAGCGCGTCGTAATTTTCCAGCTTGTGTTTAATAGGACCTAAAAGCAACTCGCGTGTGAGGAAAACGTGAGGTGCTTAATTGTACAATGCTACGTCTAGCAGTTCAAGTGGTACTTGAAACCCAGAAATTCAAAGACGGTGTAACTCATGAATGTGACCCTGGTATGCCCGCTGACATGATACGGATCGCAGCCCTGTGTTTGTCGCGACCCCTTGCTGACCGGACCTGCAATAGCATGAACGTAGGAAACGGGGGGGAGGGTTGCAGCAGAGACGCAGTGCCCCCTGACTGAGCGAGCTTAACGTTTGACCTACGGGCGTTGCATGGGAAGAATCGACTTCAAAATGGTTTTTACCCGTCTCCAAATTTCGGGACAGTTCCTGCACACCTGTGCGATTACATATGTATGTACACATGTGTGTTGTGCACTCACGTAATGTGTTGCTTTCTTTCAGGTATTTGAGATAACTTGTAAAAATCGCACAGGCAGCGACAACTTCGTATCTTGCCTTCGAAAGGCACTGGATGAAAGATATCACAACAGGGTAGTCGGTAGGTACTGCTGGTGGATTTATTTATTGGAAATAAATTACCTGCCTACCGAGAGCCTTCGTCATATTGTGTAAGAATACTGACTACCCCTTCTCTCACCCGCTGTATTCCCCGTCTTCTCTTTCATAAACCCACGACGATATATCACCTATGCGCTCCGGCTTCATGACATATTTTGAATAGGTGGTACGAGGGGACTTCAAGCAGGTTTTTTGTCATGCAACGTCATAGGCGTAATGTTAAATTTCACAACTCGTGGGGGAAGTCGTGTTCCTCCCGTCCCCCGTCGTGGTGACGCCCATGCCTGTGCGTGCCTGTGGAAAGTGAGCGGGGTAATGGAACATCGAAAAGGGAGATCACGGTCACTTTTCCTGTGAAGCTCGTAGGCTCATGAGAGTGTGCGTAGATGTGTGATGGCATGACTTCTAACCCTTACCACTTTAGCGCATTTATTACCATGGACTACCTACCTGGAAGACAAAGGTACATGAAGCCCCACACTTTTTGCATTAGGCTGGTGGGTGAAGAAAGGGAAAACTCGATGTGTAGCCTTTTTGTAGACCACCCTTCTATTATTTACCAGTGCCGTGTGGCACTGGTAAATAAGGCTGGGCGGTGCCATGTGCAGTGTGCTTAAATGTTGTCATCAGTTCCCACTACAACATACGAGCTACACGAAGATCAGCATGCTATGTCGTTGCCATCTGGTCCGAGCTGATAGAAAGCCAGCCTGTTCTCCTGTTTGGGTTTTTGCACTAGCTGTGGAGCTGCGGGGCAGAGTGCTGATCAGTCTGTTCTGTCGTTAGGCATGGGAGGAGTCTTCATGATAAATGGCGGAAAAGCCCGTGTGCACGTGATGCCCGACTTCTGCAGGACACCAATCGAGTCTGACGGCGACGTCAACAAGTGGCTCCAGTTCTACGAGGTTTCGGCGCCGCTCATCTGCTGCACTAGCTTCCTCTCCTCTGATCCGGTGAGTCGACGTTGCACTCTGTTGGTAAGATGTTCGTCGGCTCTTTTGGGTCAGACCTCGGAACGATCTCGGTCTTTCTCGACAGCTGTGGGCGTGGTGAGCCTGACCTCGGTCCCTGGCGTAAAAGCAGTTTTAAAACAGGTCAGATGCTGGGTACCAATTGCAAGAACGTTCTTCTTAGCTTTCAAAGCTGGCCTTGCGAAGGCAGTTGCTGCAGTTTCGCTTCACCGACCAAGGACCTTCGACCCACCAGTACCTTCACCACTGATTCGCACCTTGCTGACTTTGAGATAGTGATGGAATTCAAACCGAGAATACTTTCGCCTGTGGTATGGTTTTGTGCATCCGTTAGTTACCTCACGGATGTGGTGACTGGTGATGCTTTTCTCCGATTTTCAAGAATGAATAAATGGCAATGAAACGATTTGGGAAGGCTTATGGTCCATTAATTTGCGGTACCGCAATGACTCGAGCCCTTGGATCATCTGCATCGGGGTTCATGGCCAGAGTGTTTGGTTTTTGCTCGATAACCAACAGCTGGCTGCTGTCGGCACGCTTCGGTATGCGCGACGCTCGCGGTGTCGAAGGGCACGCGGCTGTGAACTGTGAACCGACATAGCCGACCGGTATCCGCAGGGCCTCGACTTCCGGCTGGAGCACACGCACTGCTTCAGCACGCACGGGGAGGGCGGACACTACCACTGCGACACAACGCCGGATCGGACCGGCTACCACGCCTACCTCAGCGTCGCCGAGCGCGCCTACCGCATTGACCGGCCGGACGTGGCGCACCAGACCGGCTGTGACTGACCTGGCCGCCATCGCCAGCACCGCTGACGGGTCACCGCTCGAGCCACACGGAGGTCACCCGGACTGCAGCACGACTGGTTTTGCGTTGGCCCAGAGATCCGCCGTGTGAGGTCACCACCATGACCGGGTCACGACCACTGGCGGATCTAGCCGGTCCATTTCGCAAACCGAGAGAAAACGGCGGCAGACCAAATTGACCCAATATGTACGGAACCTTGACGCTTCTTCCGGACTTCAACGGTACGACACCTTAGCGGAGTGGCATGCCCCATAGACCCGCCAGTGATAACGGTCCTGAAAGGAGGGAAGAAGTTGGTTAGTGGGATGGGCGTCTTGCCGACTCGAACGGTGCCCAGCGGTGCGGCGGACAACTTACTTTGAGATGGTGGTGGAATTCAAACCGAGAAAACGTTCGCCTGTGGATAAGGTTCTGAATTGATCCGTGAACTAGTTACGTTACGGATCCACGGACCGCTACACCATTAATTTTGCGATCTGAATCCTAGAATCGTTGGCCACCAACACGCCAGCACGTAGGTCGTGGCAACCGCCACTGTGGGGTTAAACATTAGGAATAAGTGATCAGCTCTGCCAATGAACCGGAAACAGACAAGGCTGATTTCCGGGAACATTGTGGGGAATGTTACTCTATCAGTACTCCCTTATTATTGATGTTAAGAATCACGCACAACTCACCGTGTCTGAACAAGGGCTCGCAGCAGGCCTCAGCGGCAGGTTGCGATCTTCTGCTGCAATTTCAAACGGCGTCAACATGTCTGTTCTGATGCGTTTTGTCGCTCATAAGCGGTTCCGTGGATTTGTCGCTCATACAGCGCTTCCGTGGATTCGCCGTCATGTCCCGTACTATTGGGGAAGGCATCGACGAGAAGTAAACACGTCTATTGTGTCGACGTCCCTGGGTTTATTTTCGTTATTTCTGGAATAAAATGTGCACATTCCATGAGCCACAGTACCAGCCGTATTATGGAGACCTAGCCTTCATTTAATCACGGAATCACGATCACGACGAAGATAAGTTTAAATTGGGTGGGTGGTACAGAGATCGTTCATAGCCCAAGCGTAATGAAGTTTGCAGCTTTACGTTACAATAGAACATTCTTTGTGCAGCTTTTCAATACAACCGTTACCGTGATATCCAATGGGATATCATGGACAGGGAAAATGGGCAGACGTCGTAGGTGGATGGTTGACAAAAGAAAATTACTAGCATACTACAAACTTCTGCGTGGGCTTAACAGATCCTATAAAAAACATAGCAAAAGAATTGTCAGAAACTTTCGACACGAGGCTGCTCTAGCCTGCAGCTACGGAAGCAATAGGCAGAAGCAATTAAGATATCTGGTACATACACACCATAATTGAAATGTTCAGTTGCAACTTAAAGCGCCCAAGAATTAAATAAAACATTACTGACAACTTAGCAACACACCTGCGGTACCATTACAGCACAAGGTGTGCACCATCCATGTCAACATTTCAGTACGACACCAAGCGACATTCCCAAGTGTACACACTGCTCGGAGATCACCGAATATACTTATCAACGGTCTCTACTCCATATCAATCCAGTTATGAAACGCAGCTACCGGGTTGACGCTACTCAGCGTCATGTTAATGAGGCGGCATGTCAGCGATACATATCTGGAAAACCCCGACCAGCGAAATGTGTGGCAGTCTCGTAATTCTTCTGGGAATTTCCAAGTGTGCCACGGACATGGCCCGGACGCCAGCGGTAAGGCAGGGCAGGGCACTGGGCGGCCTTGAAGAGCGACGCTGATCGGAGGCCGAGCCGCCAAAACTCCGCCGCCGGCTCGTTCCCGCCATTACATGAGCGCGGCCACGTGCGCGTGTGAACATCTCAATACCACCGGCTCACATCGCTGGTCATCCGCAGCCGATGCATATCTAGCAGGACTAGTTACAAAAATAATGCGGCCACTTGTGCGTGTGTGCGTTTCCCGCCCGACACTCCCGTGCGACGCGAGGGTGGTCAGCGCCGACCGGTGCACGGACCTGTACTCGGGCCGGAAACCGAGCACCTCTGCGGATCCCGACCAGAGATCGACCCGTCGCGGTCGCCGGTCGACGTTCGCTCGAAGGACGACAGGCAAACGCGTGGCAATGGCGTAACGTCGTGGTTATACTCTACGCTGTCGGCGCCATAACCGGCTTTCCGGGCAGCGTCTGACACACGAGACGCCACTCGGTGCCTCACGCTAAGCAAGGTTACCCCGATCCACATCGTGCTGCCACGGTGAGACAACACCGAACAGGTACCAGCTCCCCGCACGGCCGCATCGCAGACCCACTGCCGGCTGAGCGGCGCTACGATCGGAAGATGTGCACCACGCGGACGACATACTGCCGACAGATGGGACACTCGGCCATCTGCTTGCCGCAGGCGGTGCAGGTGGCCATGTGGCCGCACTCGAGCATCACGCAGTCGACCAGTGAGTCCATGCAGATCTTGCAGATGTCTCGCTCCGGCGCCAAGGCGAACTCTGCGACAGCGCAAATGTCACGGCGAGTCGGGGAAGTCTGAGCCTATATTGACGAGTCCGGGTTGGAGTTTGGATCTCAGGCGGGCAGTTCCAATCGCAGTCAGGAAGTTGGAAGAGTCAGGAAGAGTCGGAGTCATGTCCAGGTCAGACACTCAGCTTACCTCAGCGTAGGAAAATCAGCGTCAGTCTGGTCATGGATAGAATCTGCGGGACCGGATCAGGGAGAGATGAGTTAGGTCAGTGACGATCAGCAACATAGATGAGAAGTCGGATTAAAAACGGTGAAATCAAATTCAGTGGGTTCGTGGGTTAATCAGGAGCGTTAGTAACGAAGTCAGCATCAGAGTCAGCAAATATGGGTCAGATCAGTGGCGACAGGAAGCTTCGGAAAGGTCAGGATGGGAGACAGCGACGGAGTCAGGTCACAGTTTGGTTGGCGAGTTATTTAGGCTCAAGGACAAATCCGTATGATAATGGGTGAATGCAGTATTGGTGACAAGAGTCGGGTCAGATCGGGGAAGGCGAGGCAGAATTAGACAAACTCCAGGTCCATGGCAGAACAAAAAGTTGTGATTTATACTCAGGGTAACTGGCAGACATCAACTGAACTGCATCCTGGCATTCAACTTAATCTGGCGGGCGACGGCGAAGCCCGAGTATATCTACTTTCCTGTACACAAACAGAACAGGGCTGATGCGAGTGATCCGACCAGACCTCACAGTCACACTCCTAAAATCTCAATAATCTATTTTTGTTGCAAAGCAGTCGCAACTTTTCCCGCACATTTCTGTTTTCTTAACTCAGTATCAGAGTTTTCCTTTACTTGTCTACCTTTGCCAACTATATAGGAACATTTCCCCTAGTCATAATCTGTGTTGATGTGACCGAACTTCCGACGCTTGAACGACGCACTGCGCTGTCGCATCCATTACCGCCATAATAACTCAGCGTGACCTGACCGCCAGCGTGACCATGACCGCCATAATAGCTCAGCATGCATGTCTCCACGAGCTGCCGAGAGACGACAGCTGCGAGGTCGGTTCACAAGCTCTATGCGGGCAATCGTGTAACGCTCGATATTTGTACCTGCTGCTGGGGAACTCAGTAGTTTGCTTCTTGCCCTCGCTCGACCAGCGCCTCATATTAGTGTTATTTTTTAAGACCGAGGGCGATGCTCGTATATACGTATATATACGACACAATTACATCTGAGCGGCCCGGGCTGGTCAGACCCGATCGTCACGTTTATGGATCTTAATAACTTTTTTGTCGTTGCTTGTTGCTACAGCGTTTCACGTTCCACATGCTTCACTCGCAGTATGACACGAGACCTGTTTGAAGACTGGAAAAAATTGCGTACGTTTGTTATTTAAGCAAATTCCGCTTCACCACGCATAGTTTTGCAATGCCTGGTGAAACACAATTCATTTAAATCATAGAAAATTAGTAAGCAATTTTTATTCCGGTGTTGGAACAGGTATTTTAAAACAGTTTTTACAATATTCTCTTTGAAGTACGCGCATACCTTGCTCTAAGAAAATGTTTCTTAGCGGAATTTGGTCGGCGCCGGCTGTACCGGCACCGACTAAGGGCCAGCCATCCAGCTGCCGGTCACGGGGTTACGCCGCTATCCACACGAGCTGTGTATCCTGAGGTCGGGCGGCTGTGTGGCTGCTAAATACGAAAACCCTTTGTTTTGCCTTGGTCCCATGTTAATTTATCGTACACTGGTACTCTTTTCAAATGGTAAATTCGTGCACATAGCGCCGCAATTCCAACTGCGCTATTCGGGGATACAACGAAAGCATGTATGCGAGTCTGGGCGCTGTATGACCGAAGCAGTCAATGCGCCCCTAAGCCCAAATAACCAACCAACCATGTATGTGAGTCATGGACGATTGCCCACGGTTTCACATGACTGCAAGTTATCTAACAACTGTAGTGTTCGTTTAAATACTTCTCTTGTTGAGGCATGTCGAAATGTCCGGAAAACCGGCATGCGAAACCACTCGGAGCCAAACGCTGAAGAACAAGATGAACTTAACGTAAGTGACATTGCTACTCACCGTCTCTATTGTTCTTGGTCTCGCGCCACAACAGTCGCACTCGGCGCAACAGCTCCTGTTTCTCTATCACGTCACGGTACTCAGTACGACGGTGGTGCAGCAGCTGCTTACATTGGCGCACCGTCAACTGCGAGATGAGGTGCTCAGAGGGCAGCTGAGCCACGTCAGTCAGAGTTGACAGATCCTGGGGGTCACAGATTGCGGGTCACCGAACCGCGATAAACTGTGATTACAAGTGAAGGTACTGTGATACACAACACCACTAAATCACTGAAATGATTTATACTTCGTCATTCGAAGCGGTAACTGATGCCACCCCGAGAGGTTGTGCAACGACCACGGGAAAACGGCATGCGGTAGCGTTCAGTCATTTCGCACGCATTATTCCTCCTTTGTGTATGCTCGGGTTAAAAAAATGGTCAGGTCGTGTCAGGTCACCCACCTATGCCTTCATTTCTATAGGTATTCTTGGTGCATAAAAAAGATAACGCACACGGTGTAGGGAAAACGATTTTTGTCTCAGGGTGCATCAATTGCATAAAAAAATACCGCAGCCTCAGCCTCGGACAGTCGCACGGCTCCCCAAAGCACAACCAATCTCGGGCTACGCAACTCGCCAGAGCACTGCCACAAGGCTCCCCAAGGCACAAGGCACAAGGCACACAGGCACAAGGCACAAGGCACACAAGGCACAAGGCACACAGATTCTCCCCGGACGCGGCCACACGGTCTGTCAAGACATTCACGCGTCTCCTCGAGACACAGATTCCCAAACCACACCGCCTCCCCCAGGACTCAGCCACACGGCCTTACAAGGACATATTCATGCGCCTCCCCGGGACAGACTCCCCAAACCACACCGATTCCCCAGGACCCAGCCACACGGCCTTACAAGGACATATTCATGCGTCTCCCCGGGACAGACTCCCCAAACCACACCGATTCCCCAGGACCCAGCCACACGGCCTTACAAGGACATATTCATGCGTCTCCCCGGGACAGACTCCCCAAACCACACCGATTCCCCAAGACCCAGCCGCACGGCCTTACAGGACATATTCACGCATCTCCCCGGGACACAGCCACACGGTCTGCCAGGACATATTCACGCGTCTCCCCGGGACGCAGACTCCCTAAACCACACCGATTCCCCAGGACGCAGCCACATGGTCTGCCAGAACACATTCACGCGTCTCTCCGGCACACAGCAACTCTCCAAGACACAGAGGCGTTATCTGGGATGGCTCTCCGGTTGGTGCGACAGTGTAATAAAGGCCCGCGCTTATGAGGGTGCCGCTGACATTTCAAAGTTGGATTCCTGATCAGCATTTCCCAGCGCTTATCTTACTACACGTGGAGTATGTATACGGTATGATGTAGATTTATATGCAAGCCTGGTATATATATATATATATATATATATATATATATATATATATATATATATATATATATATATATATATATATCTGGGTGTGGAAATAACACACGGTAAGGTAGCACGTGCAGCACAGCTCGCCATTTCAGCAGAAGGCACCATGATAAGCAAACTGTGACACCGGCCTACTTCAACACTCACAATCTCGGGCTCTGCTGGCACGCCCTCCTCCGGATCATTGACCCCTTCCGCCGCCACGCCACCAGCGGTCGCTTTGGACGCCGGCTCGTCTGGCTCTTCCGACTCATCCAGCTCGTCCACGACCAGCACCCTGTCGCCCTCTGGCGGCCAGCCGTCCGCCGGCGGTTCGTCGTCCACCACGATGTACTCGTCAGCGCCGTCTGCAGCGGTGTCGGCGAGCGCCTCACTCGTCTGCGAGGCCGAGCCGGCGACCGTGGCGTCTCTCCCGTCCGACCCGACTCCAGGCGCCGCCTCCCACGACATGAGCACACAGTCGTCGTCGTCGTCGTCGTCCGTTCCATCTTGTGACACCGGCTGTGACGGCCGATCGGCGGCCACCGAGTGTTGACTGTCCTGCGAGCGGTGACCGGCGGACTGCGGCCGTGGACCAGCAGACTGCGACTGCACGCTGTCAGAACTGGAGTGTAGATCGGCAGCCGGCGACTGCGGCTGTACGCCGGCGGGATCGGCAGGGCTATCCGACGGGTCGTCCGCAAAGGTAGCAGCCTGACCCGGCGGATCGACGACAGCCCGCACCCGGATCGATTCGTACGGGCCGACCCTGATGGAGGGGTCGCGATACGACGACCAGCCGTGGTCCACCAGCGGTACGCGCGGCGCCCGCGACGTCGCGTCCTGCGCGGTGCCGGCCGGATGGGGCGCCGGTGCGCCAGAGCGCTTCTTCGCCCGCTCACACGTCAGGATTGTGTCGATCAGATCCGACTTCTCTGCAAAGTGAGGGAGACAGTCATCACGGCAGCCGGCCGCAGACTGTACGGAGGATGTTTCTCGCACCGATGCGCTCAAAGGCACGAGGGACGGAGTGATACGGCTGGTACAATGTTTCGGTCGTCTGTCTGTGGGTCACTGGCGAAAGCTGCAGGAGGAAGCAGCTGGTAACGGCACCGATATCCTGATAAACACGGACGACAATAGAGCACATGAGCTAATGATTGCACGGATACTATACGCAACCTGGCAGCTGCAACATGGCGAAAAACAAACGGTATGTGAGGCGAAGATATCCATGATGGACACTTTACCGTGGCAGATTGTTCATGCGTGGCTAACACCTGCTGCTCGATGGCTTTTTTTGTTTACTTGCACAGATCACCGACAGAGTGAGGCTCCATTAATGGGTGAAATCAAAGTATAAAACACCAATACATATGTACAGATAGACAATAACATGCAGCTTAAGAAAAATACATATGCTAAAAGTCTAATCAGAATATAACGATTAAAGAAGCACGACATAACGTAGTACATGTCTCTTAAAAGAAGTTGTAATGTCGCCGAAGAAGTCAGTGGCCACGTGACATGTTAAAAACTAATTTCCTGTCTTTGGAAGCTAACACAGCAGATCTGAACGGCCTGTTTCAGTTCGTGCATATGGCACAACAAACAGTTGCCGTGCGCGAGTTGATCGGGACGGCACATGCAAGGGAAATTGACTGAGGAGGGTGGGTGAGTCTATTTTCTCTGATAATGTTTTTTTTCAGGAAAAGGAGATCTTGTTGGGTTCTGCGAGATGTAAGGAATGCGAGTTTGAAGTGACGGCTGAAGCTATCAAGGAAGAGCGATGAAGGGACCCCGGGCTATGATGGGAAAGCCAGACAAGAAACTTGCGCTGCACACAATTAACCCACACACTATGGGACTTCGCCACTGCAAGCTAACACTGCAATAACACTGACAATAACACTAACACAATAACACTAACACTGAAATATTCTAAAATGAAATGCACGTTGGTAAAATGGGCTGCTAGGAGCGCACTACGACTGAACAAATTCTTCCTTGGGCTTGCCTAGTGTCTGGAATGATCTGGAATGAATTGATACGGGTAAATGCAAATATAGGTGCACGACAGTTAAGGTCCATAGGGAAAGACCAGCTACCGGTAATTTGGCCAGAGGCCGCGGACAAACCGCACCCGCAAGAGCAGAGGTCGCGATTGATTGATTCAAGTTGAGGCAGATATAGTTGTTACTTCATCTAGTACTCCGAATAAGGAACATCCGACTGCTCCTTTTACGCTTGAGTTCAGCATCCGGATATTGGTGAAGGATCACAGCACTG
The DNA here is from genome assembly GCA_034440615.1 of Ashinkailepas kermadecensis. Classification (NCBI taxonomy): domain Eukaryota; kingdom Metazoa; phylum Arthropoda; class Thecostraca; family Neolepadidae; genus Ashinkailepas; species Ashinkailepas kermadecensis. The sequence goes on from JAOTOM010001200.1 coordinate 18,339, forward strand.
GCGATAGGCACTTTCATTTGTTGTAGCTGCAAACACTAAAATGAATACGCATGTCACCTAACAAGGTCCAATAGTAGTTTTAAAGATCCTATGCAGACAGTACGTATGCCCAATCGTCGTTCAAACTACAAAATGACTCACCAGTCACGCGTCCCGTGCCGATTTCCAGCAACCGGCGCGGTTACCTGAGATCGTGGGAGCAGAAATGCCGAACTACCACAACAGTGTTACGGAAACTGACTTACGGCGCAATGTACATCACGACGACATGCTCAAACAGCTTATCCAGCTTTGTGTGCACATCGCACTGACATTCGACTTCACTTTATTGAAGCATGCGTGCTCCATCACCCCCTTCTTCTACAGGAGCTACAAACCAGGCACGCGCTACCGTTGTTAGCACATGTACCCAGACCAGGCGAGCTTTTGGTGCATAGCGCTTTACTGAAACGGAGATGCGTGTTAAAATTGGTGCAAATTCGGCGGCCATGTCTGAGCGCAAACGCAAACAAATTCCATACATTTGTCAAGTGCGCACCAAATACTGAATTCAGATTGGCTACATGAGCGTGCTGGTTCTATGATATGGTTACAATGTTCGGCGTGTTCCAGTTTTGGCTTGGGAGCGCGACTGTGGTCAACAGCATAATGACAGTTATTCGGTCTGCCCAATCATCTAGTTCACTATACTGGCGCTATGCCGCACAGAAATCAATGAGTTGCCATGGGGACATCGAGGACAACTTGTACAATTTCAGGCGCGACTGCAACGCGAGCGGCGACTGCCGGCATATCAATACGGATCGACCCGAGCGCCCCACTCACGTGTGTCAGCGCGCGCACACACACACACACACGACTGCATGTGTCCCACCACCGCGACACACGCACAGAAGCACCTGCCTGCCCGCTTCGCTCCTTCGCAATCCGCGTACGTGTCTGCGTAAGTCGCATCGCCACAACACACATGCATGCACCTGCACGTGCTGCACAGCCACACCACATACAGGCATGCGTCTGCATGTATCACACCACTACTTAGTTAGTTATTTGGGATTTAGGGCGCATATCATACCACTACAATCCATACAGACACACGTCTGTTACCTTCAATTATAGTTTGTTTAGGCGTTATTGGTGCTGTGATGAATTGAATTTCTGGCTCTATTTTTAGCATCAAATCAGGTAGCCAAATCATAGCTGTATATGTCCCAACATGCTGGTAGCTGTCCGTCGCATCGCAGTAACTGGTACAGCGCGCTAAGCTGCGTTTGGCTGTCATGAACACGGATTGTGAGCGAACGAAAGATGACGTGCAACAGATAAACCAAAAATACATAGACCAAAATAGGACATGGACAGTCCCATAGCCGTGCATGTACAGCCGTCCAGTGAGACGAACGGGACGTGTACCGACCATGTTCGGGATTCAGCTTAGATGACGATGTCTGTTACATGGACGTCAGTTCACCTAAAAGAGACTGATGGCAAAATGACGGACGTAAATGCGGATAGCCTGTAGTGTGAGTTTCCTCTCGCTCGCTTCGCCAAAGGAGCTAAGCGCCCACTTTCGTCTAGTGATATCGAGGATAATATTCCATTGTCACGATTAGCAGAACGCCTAAAGGTTCAACTGAGGATCCAATGAAGTCCGAAGTACATGGAAAACGGTGGTCGTTGGACGACTTTTCAGAGGATAACCGTACCCCGAACAAAAATCAAGCTCACGATGATTAGTCGTCCACAGAATACCATGTTGATGGTATGCGTCGGGATTAGCTCGCGCCTGGCCGGACGTCAGGCCGTTCCTTGCCCGGCCGGGAGAGGGAGTGGGGTGATTTTCGCTCCCAGATTTCTGAAACTGACACCTACAAAAAAGATATCGTCGGGTAGCTCATGGCGATTCCGGAAGAACGCAACCAGAATCTATGAATTTGCACAAGAAATTCAAAGCCTTCAACGAAAACTTTTAGGCTAATTATTTTGGGCGATTTTGAAAATGAAGTGAATTGGAATCAAGAACAAAAGGCACATCCAACAGCCATTAAGAAAAACGAAGTCAACATTTTCCAAATTTACATTTCTTTAACAACTTTATAGCGGTTATTTGGCATTTTGCTTTCCGATAGGTAGGTTACACCTAGAAATGGTACTTGAAGTGACCTTAGCAATACAGAAAAGTGCACGAGTTGGAGGGAACTTGTGATTTTAGCACCGAGAGGCCAATAATGGTGAAAAATGACGTCATAAAAACCAGAAAGATCAGACAGTATTTTGATGTATGGTGAGATACAAAATACCGGACAGCTTGATAGAAATATCCGTGAGCAGGAATGTGTGGCATCTTGCTAAAGTTCCTTGAGGTGACCTAACTTAACCTGCAGTAGGGCAGTGACCTTGAATGATCTAACCAAGTTTTCTTCTTAAAAACGCGAAATTGATGTAGTGGAAAGTGTACCAGCCTGCTGCGTGCCATTTTCACGGTACTGTGGAAAACCACAAGGGGATTTGCGCTCCTCTCCCCCGGCCGGACGCGGGTTGAACAAAATGTGAGTAACGCAAAAGCGAATTTGGCGGAGAGGCAAAACATAACAATGCTGACGCATGTGGAGAAACAAAACGAAGCCACGATGACCAAAATGCGAGCACAAACGGAGATGTTGAAATCGATGCCCGTTAATTTATCGTATGTGAACATGATGTCTCGTGTGCCACATTTTTGTTTATTGGTAGCATATTTGGTGGCCAAAATCATTACCTATTCACCTGATTCTTACATCCAGACCCATTTGCAGAGTTCTGCTTCAGCAACGCGGACTATCAAACGAAGAAAATACAGGTCAAAATCGAAGACATTCTGCTGATTGGAAAATCTCTGTCGTTGAAAACCACTGCAATTGTAAGTTATATCGACTCATTTCCATGGTTTTGCATTTGCCAAATGTGGTGCATCCGCAACACCACCAATTTGAATGCCTGTTCATGATCAGCTACATGGCTTCAAAGCATCAAGACGCTTTGGTGCATGGTCATGAGACCGGACATGTTTCAAACTTGCCAGTCATACCAACCGACACCAACATCCCGCTCGTCCGTCCACGTTATCAGCGCCAGACTTCCTGTCGACCCGTGCCTCTCATACGGGCATCGTTCGTGTCGATGGTATTCGAGCTGAACTCAGCAGGCGCTACACTCTGCTGTTTGGTGAACAGAAAACTAGAACCCCCGCCCCTTCCGCACGGTGAAGACGAGCCAAAACATCCGATCAGCAGGTCGGCGCGTGCCTGACCTGATCACCGAGCTGGACGTGTCGGTCCAGCTCACGTTCTCACGGACCACGATCTGCCACACAGCTGATGGTGGTAAGGCCACAGATGGTTGCGTGCGACGGCCGGACGGTGTAAATCATCACGTGGGTAGACCAACCCACCATCGGACGTCCCACAGAAGAGGAATATGAGGTGACCGGTGATGACGAGAGCATCACCCCTACTCGAAGAAAACATCTCGCGGTTCGAGTCATGCGCGTGGCTCGAGACCGCTCGCATAGTCGTGGTGCCATGTAAACAGTATGCAAAATGAACAACATGGGCCAGGATCCAGGGTAATCTTAACGACCAATGTACTAACCCACATAGGAACATGCATTTTCTGCTACCAAGCTACAATGTTATCGTGTATATTGTCCTTCATCTCCCGAGCGAATACAGCGAGTAATGGAATTGGTATCATGGACTGTCAATTATTTAGCGGATTTCAGATTTTGGAACAGTACAATCGAAATTAAGGATGATGTAATGAAATTAAATTCTGGCTATAACTTCAGTATTGGTTGATTGATATTTTGGCATTGATATTTTGGCATTGATATTTTGGCAGTCTAAACTGCTAGTCGTTATCTAGCGCCCAATAGCTTCAATATCAATTTAGATACCCAAATAAAAGCTGAAATCATGTTCGCTGTTGCACAATCGTGTAAGCTCATCAATGTTCGAACTTGCCGACCACTGTTCGCCGCGTTGCAGCATCTGGTACGGGCAGACGGAGTCAGACAGAGGACACGGACGGGTGTGCTGTCAGCGGAATACTGACACGAGCTTTGCAGTCACGCGACCGTGTCTGCGAGGGGACGGTTGGAACTGTTATCGCTGTGTGACAAGCCGTCGCAGCTTTGCTCGATTTTAAGCCCTGACAAGGGTGAATATCTCCAGCTATTCGGCAGACAGATAAGCATCGAGCAGCCAGTGTTGTTGACCTTGTGCAGGAAACCAAGACAGGTTTGTGATTACAGATCCAGAGGTTCTCCGGTTCCCAGAGATATCAGCCCGCCGCGCCCAGTCGCGGGGTTAACACGTCTTACCAATAAATCGCTTTCACCGGTTAATACCACTAGCATGGCAACAACTAGCCTGTGCCAGTATTTTGCTAACCATGGTCCAAAGTGTCGCAACAAGAAGTTAGCTTTAACCTCCAAATGTTTGAAAGGAGTCTACTGACCCCCTGGTCCCCGATCCGAGGCTCTGAATCAGAGGCCCCTGATCCGACGCCTCTGATACAGTGAGCAGGACACGATGAACGGCTTCTGTGAACGTCACCTCACCCCGACAGGTCGCGGCCGAGACGTTGGCAATCTTCATGATGTGCTTGAGATCTTTGATGGGCATCGCCTGCAGCGTGGCGCGCTCGTAGCGCACGGTGCCCAGTCGAACGCAGCGCAGACATCGGGTGCCCACCGAGCAATAGCGCACGCGTTGCATGCACGACGAGCAGCAGGTGGAGCGGCATATCTGGCAGTCACGCTGGCGGCAAAGCAGTCACACGGCAGTATGAGTCACGTTCGCTGATGTTCTCACGTCAGCAGTTCCAATATGCAGATAAATGTATTAGAAAACGTATTGGAAACGACTGACAAGCCGTTCCTTCAAAACTGTTACCAATTGTTGTGCAGATTTCCAGCGAAATAGATCTTTGCTTATGGCTCAGTTTGATATACAGCTACCAACATTTACTAATCATGAGGTGAAACCAATATTCCACATTGGCATGCAACACCGATGGTGTTTGTCAGTTATCACGCCACCGAATAAAACACAACTCGATAGGTTTCAACAGTGCCCAAATCAAAACGTCTTAATCAATTGCTGGATGCTATCACTGCTTATTGATGCCAAGATGATGTTCGAATCACTGTACACAATCAGACATCACATACCTTCTTTCTCAGCCATGAAAACTTGGTGCTGCACCCATCACAATGTTGAGAAGCCATACTATCTGTAGATAAAGAAGAATTATGAAGATAAATAATATACATGTTCAAGGCTCTCAAGGAGAACACTATTTCTTGGGAATTAAGTCATGATCGATAGGTGTGCAATGTCATCTCATATCAAACAACCATATAGTAGTGTTCTACAGTCATCAATCATGGCTTCATGCAACTGCAATTGTGCTAATTGCCATAGATTGTCTGTAAATACAATAAAGGAAATGCATTTTCTAAGCATTTGAAGACACATGGCTTGTTGGCAATTAAGGCATACCAAATAAGTGTACAATGTGATCTGAACTATGAAGGTGTCATACACTGGTATTCTACAGTGCTCATAGCTTTACATCACCAAATGAGCTTAGCCATCACAAGCACCTGAGGGGAGGAAGCTATAATAAATCACAAATGGTGGCAAAGCCAGGAGAATTCCATAATGGCCAATGATTCCAGTAGTCTTCCTACTCAGGCCTCTCAGGATCCTCCTTAGCATAACTCCTTGGCAAAGCCTCTGGTCAAAAATATAATGGTAAGTACTGATAGTATGTACAATTAATAACATAATGTGTATTTGTGCCACTGACAAGGGACCAGTCACAGACCACAGGCAAAGGATCAGTCACAAGGAACAAATTATACCCACCCTTACTTAGCCTGCTGGCTATGCCATTGGCTGCTTTACATCTCTATGGATGGACATAAAATGGTGCTTTTAATCATTACGAATGCCATATGACCATCTATGCATAATTTACCAATGTAAAATACAGCCAGTCTAAAATGGTTTTAATCAATTCTCTCCCACATTTTCTTCCTCCTGGCGTCAACATTGGAAACCTTTTGCCATTTAACATTCTGAAGATGCAGAATAGACCAGTGTAGGATTTCCATATTTTTTTTTTTGGAGTGGAAAAAAATAATTTTAAAAAGGAAAAAAAAATTTGAAGAAAAAAAAAAAAAAAAAAAAAAATAAGACAAAAAAAAAAAATTTTTTTTTAAGGGGAAAAAAAAAAAAAAATTGTTTTATTATTAAAAAAAAAAAAAAAAAAAAAAAAAAAAAAAAAAAATTTAAAAAAAAAAAAAAAGAAGTTGTTAAAAAAAAATAAGTAATTTTTTTTTAGAATTACAAATCAATGTTAGCATTTCATGCTGTTACATGCTCAACAATTACACGTTTTACCACACCAGAATTTTACATGGGACACAAGTAAGACTCACTGGGCAATAATGTAGTGCATCATGCCTTGAACCCTTTTTAAAAATGGGAATAACTTGTGAGGTTTTCTAACTATCAGGAAGACTTCCAGTAGAAAGATGAGTTTAAAATGATGAAAATGGTTTTACAAGCTCCTCACAGCAAGATACAATTAACTGGGGGTGGACCCCATCAGTGGACCCTGGGAGGGATGGCGGGCAACACGAGGAATCGAAACCCATGACAACCGCCGAGCCAAGGCTTTACACCATTCTATCAGGAAGACTTCCAGTAGAAAGATGAGTTTAAAATGATGAAAATGGTTTTACAAGCTCCTCACAGCAAGATACAATTAACTGGGGGTGGACCCCATCAGTGGACCCTGGGAGGGATGGCGGGCAACACGAGGAATCGAAACCCATGACAACCGCCGAGCCAAGGCTTTACACCATTCCACCTTCACCACCAACCTCTGCACCAGGCAAACAAAACCTTCCGGCTGATCTATTTACAACAGGGGAGAAAAACCAGGTGTGGCAAACACCACAGCCAACCCCTCTTCTCTGAACAATGGTCTCTATCGTGCGCCACTTCCTGCCACACTCGCCAGTGTGATCCAAACTTATGGAAATACGACTTCACATCTCATGATGACAATCGACAGAGAGTGAAACCGAATGGGCACACTTAGCTATCACTGCCAGTACACATTTGGGTACCCACACCACAAACCTAAAAATAATCAACCCACAAACACTCACCAACTCCATCAGCCCGTCCCTCCCAGCAGTTGTCAAAGATGTACTGGAAAATAGAGCCGGGTCTGATTCGCTTACCCAGCGGTAGAACTACGGCGGATTACCGGGCCGGCAACAGATGGGTCGGAGTAAAATCGGAACAGGTATTACAGACCCTTCACCGACACTGATGAACTCCAAATGCAGTTATATTTCAAGGCGCACAATTTATCTTAGCACAGATTTCAAAAATATTATTGGACAGTCATTCATAAGTTCACAAATGGCATTGGTTTCTTGGTGTTGTCACCTCGGAGAACTTCATTGCTCCAAAGCAACTTTGAGGAAATATAAAGTGACTTTTTGCATTGAACGGGCTCATGGTGTCTAAAAAAGTTGTCTCTTTAACAAAATGACCTTCGATTGCGCATTCAAAGCATCTTAATTGCCAAACGGGGCCTGAAATATTTACTCCGGCGATACCAAGTACCGCCAGTTTTGCCAACTAGGGATATTTGCCCATGACTCAGAATAATAAATATTGAATAAATGTTGATTAATATAAATGCATAATATATAACAATAAATATTGATAAATATTGAATAAATATTGAATAAATATTGAATAAATATTGAATACATATTTAATTAAATATGGACGATATAGTGACACAAAAGTAGGATCTTCGCACATGACGTCACATGCCGCCAGTTGTAATTGGACAGCGGAGACGTTTTTAGCGCAACACCGAGAAACATGTCTTGGTATGGCATGCTATACAGGCTGTACGCGTTTCAAAGTTTTGTTATGGTCGACAGGGATTGTTGGTGAGTGGGCGCATACGGACTGCTGAAACTGCTAGTTGTTTTCAGGTATGGACTTGGAGTGGTAGAACTCAACCAAACAATGTTGTTCTTCCTTTTCCCTTCTGGAGTACAAAATATTTCATTTTGTCCAGTCACAATCCTGGAGTACAAAATTTATTGGTATGCATAACACCAACAAACGCCAGTTTTTCCAACACTGGAATAGACTAGCACAATTATCTTGAGCTATCCAGCTTAGAGATTCTTAAAGATATTCTTTTGCTCCTATGTCTAGTCACTGTCCACTCTCCTCTACTATCCTGGGCCTCACTATCATCATCACTAACACTTCTGGAATCCTGTACCTGGTTTGCTTGACATCATTACCTATAATAGGCCCCACCACTAAACACCTCAGGCGCTCCATTTACCTTATTAATTTGTTCTTTGCTACTTTCACTACTAACTAATATAGTTCTTGTCTGATCAAGATACAATGCTAACTAGCAACTAATGTAACTGATCAGCATGCAAGCTACCTAGCTTAATGTATATAGCACTGACTTGCTCTGCACATACAATGGGCAAAGCAACTATCCAACCTACAGAAACAAAGCCTACATCACACGAAGCCTACAACAAAGCCTATATAACAGTTTGAATGCAAGAATATCACTGGTCTTATCCAGCTAGTGTTTTCTAGTTCAAACCCTAAGTAAATAGCCCTGATTTAACTAAGATACAATATTTATCTACAGTAATTTAAACTCACTACATTCATTTTGCTTACAAAGAAAACCTTATTCCTCCATCTACTTCACAGAAGCCTTAGCCACATGACTGTGCCACCTGTCGACAATGCATCCATATGGCCACACCACTTTCAATAATTTTAGAAGCCTGTAGTTCCTAAGATAAGTTAGATATACCCAAATAAAACAATCTAGCAACCCTAACTTAACCTAGCATCCACAACAGAACAAATTCTCCCTCCACTAACCACCTGTACCACCACCACTTTTTCCTGACCAGTCTTCCCTCACCACAGGAGCAGAGCAAGCAGGTCTGGCAGCAATGAGGGGAGAGTGCTGAAGAGTAAATCAAGATATCTAACCTAAGCTAACCTAGCCCAACCCATTTAGGCAGTTTTACAGTAGCTTTTTGTTTCCAGGTTGTATGGGTTCAGGACACAAGATAGTGAGCAGATCTGGCATAATGATCAACATAAATTAGACAAGTTCAGTGATTATAATTCTCAACACTTTCAACATCAAAATAGTTTTACCAGTAACACTGCTGAAATAACAATATTTGGTAAATTTGTCATAAAAGGTGTTTTTCTTTAATTTTTGTTTGGAATACCATACTTCAAGGTGACTAAGATGATTGGACCACTTATGTTCTGTGCAAATGCTTACTTTTCAGGTTGTGAGCAAAATAATGCCAAAAAGGTGCTTTGAGTTAGGTAATATAGCATAAAAAGAAATGTTAAAAAAGCAACATAACCTAGCCTGACCTACCTTTGGATAAAACAAAGAATTATAAAAATGTCAAGCAATTTATCTACCAAAAATTCTCAAAATTAAACAAGAAACCTAACCCAGCCTAACCTAACATAAGCTGCTATTGAAGAAAAAAAGTCCAATTTTTCATATTTTTGCAAACAATTTGGCATTATTGTGCTTTAAGATGATAACAATACAAGTTTGTACATGCATTTGCCTCCTTAAAGCAAACAAGTGGGTTAGGTTTGGCTAGGTTAGGTTAGTTTAGGTTTTTAAGTTGGAAATGTTTCCATTTTTTCCATTTTTTTTTAAATTTCCATTTGCACAGAAGATAAGTGGTCCCATCATCATAGACACCTTCATAAACATGACATTCTGAAGAAAAACTCCCCCCCCCAAAAAAAAAAAAAAACTCTTTTAAGACAAATTTCCCCAATATTTAACCTTGGAAATAACAGTACACTTGCCTGTTCACATGGATACTGCACTCAGCTTGGTGAGCTCAAACCATGGCTGCCAGATAACAATATTAGGCACTATGAAAAATTAGAGAGGGGTATTGTTAAAGCTTGTTAGGAATATTTGCAGTCCAAGACAATTTTTAATTCATTAACAAAAAAAAATCCGGTATTTGTCTTAAAGGGTGTTTTTGGAATTTTTGGATTCTTGTCCCGGAATATCATGGGTAAATTTTTCTTAAACTGTGTTTTAGGAATTTCCGGATTTTTTTTAATACGATGTTTATGAACGTGATTCGAAAGATGCGATCACTCGTTTTCTCCGTAAATGCTTACTTTTCAATTTGAACGATGACTTCATAGTCACGTCGGTACGGTATGATGACGTCATAGGCATGGGACTGAGGCTTCGATTGGCTAACGCTACAAACGTTCACATACCTTAATGAGATGGTCCCGGCTTTATCTAACCACAGATTAATAAAACACAACTTGCCACGGTTCCAGGCGGGTTCCGTCGAGAAAAGTTCCTTTGTAGTCGCTTGTGACGAACCCACACCTCTTCTTCTCCTTCCTTCTGGCGACACAAAACGTCTCGGTGCACTCCCGCCGATGCCTACTCTCCTGCAACCTGCAGGCCTTGGAACACTTAGAGCAGACAACTCCGGCAGGAAGAACTCCGTGGCGTCTAAGGAAGTCTAAGCTTGCTTGGTTGTCCTTATAGCAAAGTTTGATTATTTATTTGATTATTTGATTATATAATTTAAAAACACAAGCGTAATGTTTATCGGGACGGACCGCGAAGTGATATTTAAAAGAGTGTGCTTCTGCTCGGTCTTGTCGTCTTTCCTCAGGACTTCCAACAAGCAGTATGATAATTAATAATTAAATAGGAAAACCTAACCCAACCTAACCTAACCTAACGTAATGCAATCTACTCTTATCTAAACTAATATAAACATATATTATAATTTCAAAACAAGCTTAATATTTATCGTGACGTCATCTGTACATCACGCCCGGAAGCCGTGCTCTGCTTAGTTTTTTTCCGGCGTTGCGGTGAAATAATGGTGGCGTCATCTATGTGGCAAAGAGGTGGAAATGAAGCATTTTCGACGTGAAAAAGTGTTGAATCAACTGCGTGAAGTGTTGAATGTCCCTTTAATCACGTCTGAGAAGTGCCAGGTGAGGGATGGATAAAATTATCCAACAAACAACAGCGGTGTGGCATATATGGCGCATTATAGATATTATCGCTAATATTAACCGAGACGTAAGCATTTACAGAGAAAACGAATGATCGCATCTTCCGAATCACGTTAATAAACATAATATTCCGGGACAAAAATCCGGAAATTCCAAAAACACCCTTTAAGACAGAAATACCATGTCATGTTTATTAACATGATTCGGAAGATGCGATCATTCGTTTTCTCCGTAAATGCTTACGTCTCGGTTAATCTTGGCGATAATATCTATAATGTGCCATATATGCCACACCGCTGTTGTTTGTTGCATAATTTATCCATCCCTCACCTGGCACTTCTCAGACGTGATTAAAGGGACATTCAACACTTCACGCAGTTGATTCAACACTTTTTCACATCGAAAATGCTTAATTTCTGCCTCCTTGCCACATAGATGACACCACCACTACTTCATCGCAATGCCAAAAAAAACTAAGCAGAGCACGGCTTGCGGCCATGATGTACGGATGACGTCACGATAAATATTACGCTTGTTTTTAAATTATGAGTTTAGATTAGTTTAGATAAGAGTAGATTGTATTACGTTAGGTTAGGTTTTCCTATTTAATTATTAATTATCATACTGCTTGTTGGAAGTCGTGAGGAAAGACTACGAGACCGAGCAGACGCCGACTCTTTTAAATATCACTTCGCAATCCGTCACGGTAAACATTACGCTTGTGTTTTTAAATTAAAATATATGAGTTTATATTAGTTTAGATAAGAGTAGATTGTATTATGTTAGGTTAGGTTAGGTTAGATTTTCCTATTTAATTATGAATTATCATACTATTTGTTGGAAGTTGTGAGGATAGACGAGACCGGGGTCACAGGGGTCACTTTGAGGTCAACAGTTCGAAAATGGCTTCGGTGTGTGTAGGTTGTGATCCAGTGCCATATGATATAATCAAACTTTGCTATAAGGACAGCCAAGCGAGCTTAGACTTCCTTAGACGCCACGGAGTTCTTCCTGCCGGAGTTGTCTGCCCTAAGTGTTCCAAGCCCTGCAGGTTGCAGGAGAGTAGGCATCGGTGGGAGTGCACCGAGACGTTTCGTGGCACCAGAAGGAAGGAGAAGAGGTGTGGGTTCGTCACAAGCGACTACAAAGGAACTTTTCTCGACGGAACCTGCCTGGAACCGTGGAAAGTTGTTTTATTAATCTGTGGTTAGATAAAGCCGGGGCCATCTCATTAAGGTATGTGAACATTTGTAGCGTTAGCCAATCGAAGCCTCAGTCCCATGCCTATGACATCATCATACCGTACCGACGTGCCTATAGTCATCGTTCAAATTGAAAAGTAAGCATTTACTGAGAAAACGAGTGATCACATCTTCAGAATCACGTTCATAAACATTGCATTCCAAAGAAAAAATCCGAAAATTCCTAAAACACCGTTTAAAAAAATTTACCAAGATTCCAATGCAATGCTTATGGATGTGCTTAGCATGATGCAATAACTGATTTCCTCTGCAAATGTATACTTTTCAGTTGGGAGGGAAAATAACACCCTTTGGTTGTTGGAGGCATGGAGTTGGGTAATATATCATAAAAAGTAAGGTCCAACATAAAGAAAATGTAACATAACCTAACCTAGCCTAAACAGTAAATTTGGAGATCAAGGTAAGTTTGGATTTTTTTAATTTTTTTTAATACTATGCTTTTTGACCTGATTAAGACGATGCGACCACTTATTTTCTCTGCAAATAATTACTTTTAAGTCAATGGCAGTCGATACAATTGATGAGATCATAGGCACAGGTTTGCAGCTTACTCCCCCGATGCTTCAAGAAGGAACTTTTGGATCTTGTGGCAGTGAATTCGAGCAACAATATGAGCAAATAAACCAGCTGGGAATGGCACTGTTTTGTTGGAAAAATTATGACCTTACATGTTTGTCCTCAAAAGAAAGCTTAATAATTATCTAAGATACTGCAGCACAACTTATGCACCACAAGGCTAAGCTTACACTGATACGAGTGGTGCGCATGGCTGTTTGCGGTTTGTCTACCGACTACTAAGGGCGCGTTTGGAGCTCGGATCCTGTGGAAAATTTTCCGTGTGACGTCATACTTTTGGATCAGATCCGCCAATTAACCGTTCGAAGCTCACAGGATCCGGAAAATTATCCGGATCCTGCGGAAAATTTATCCGACGAAATCTACGGATCTGTGTGACGTCACTAGCATTAGCGGCACTTCTGGCGCATAATGGCGCATTTTCAGAAAAAAAACCCCCGGCCCCAAAACAACCATTTTTCCCACCAAAAAGATTTTTTTTTTTTAAAATTTTTCCAATTTTTATACCCCAAATATCCCCCCCCACCCCGGGCCCGGGAGGAGAAGGGGTTGGGCTGCTGTAGGGGCTGGGGGCCCCCCACCTCCCCGGGGGAGTAAAATGTCCAACGTCCCGCCCACCGCCGGCCCCCACTATTTTTTTAATTTAAACCAAACAAAAAATATTTTTATTTAAGGTTTTTTTTAATTTTTTAAAAAAATTTCCCTTCAATTTTTCCTTTCCCCCCCCCCAAATTTTAAAATTTATATCAATTGCAATGAGGGTGCCCCCCACCCCTTTTTGGTGTTTTTTTTTTTTTTTTTTTCTCCCCCCTCCCTATTAATATATATATATATACATCCCTGTTTTTTATTTTCAGTTTATATACCCCTGTCCGGGCAAAAACCCCCCCCCGTCATACCCTTAACTAAACCAAACAACACCCCCCCCCCCCCACCCCCCCCCTTACGTTTTTTTAATCCCTCCTCCCTACACATCCCCCTCCTCCCCCCCCCCCCCCCCCACCCCCCCCCCCCCCCCCCCCCCCACACCAACTACAATCCCGACCCGAGTAAAGCGGGGACCCCTAATTCCGTCTCCCCATCTCACTCACTATGTTTCTTTTTTTTTTTTTTTTTTTTTAACCCACCGGAGCTTGTTTTCGGCCCCGGAAACCAAACCTTCCTTCCCCACCTCAATAAAATTTTTTCCCACCCCCCCCAACCCCCCCAAACAAAAAAAAAATAAAAAAAAAAAACCAACCCAACCCACCCTAAAAAAAAAAAAAAAAAAAAAAAAAATAAAAAATATTATAAAAAAAAAAAAAAAAAAAACTCAACAAACCCCAACCAAAAAAAAAAACCCCCCCCCCCCAAAACAACCCCCCCACCTAAAAAAAAACCCCACATACTTAACCAACCCTTTAACAAAAAAAAAAAGGCAAGGAAAACCCACCCTTTTTCAAAAATATCGAAAAAATCTCCCGGAAAAAATTTTTTTTCAGAAAAAAAAAAAAAATAAACCCAAAAAAAAAAAAATAAAAATTATAAAATATTATTTTATTTAGTTTAATAATTTTATTTTTTTTTTTTTTTTTTTTAAAACAAAAAAAAAAAAAATAAAAGCAATGTGCAGGGGCGCCGCCACGAATTTTTGGCTGGGGGGGGTCAGGCTCCACAGTTCAGCAACGACCTATGGGGTCCAATGTCCGGTGAGCGGGGGGTGGGATGGAGAGAGCAAAGCTTGGTGTGTACAGCCAACCAGTCAAAAACAATAAACTGGGAACACTTCATGCTTTATCCATGAACAGCAACTCTGCATTGATAATCATAGCAACTTTTCTACCATTGCCCCGGATTCGGCGACAAGCGTAACATTCCCCGACTATGGCAACATTTTCAGCATTCAGAAGCGTAGACTTGACTCGTACATCATCGACTGCATCAGCGACACCGATGCGGACTAGATAAATTCAGCAACTGCCACGAGGAATTCATACCTACAAACATACAACAACTGTTCGTGAGGAATGAAAGCAAAATGCTACAACGTTCTTCGAAATAAAAATTGGCGCTCCCGTCCCAGGCAAAGCACAAAATCAGGTAATGTACCGCGACACGTCGGCAGTTCAATCAAGCAATCTGAAATTAGAGGGCTCATAAACAAACTGGAGCTCCCGCTGCCGCCGTGACACACGCGCGCCACTCGCCAGTCCTTTACGCGAGCCCGAACACCCGCTCTCGCCCAGGGTTCTGACGGATGAAGGCAGCCGCGACCTGGTCGACATCCACGCGAGTCAGGCGGTCGCGGTGGACGTGGCACACAGCTACCGCGTTGAGGCGCGCCTGCCCCATTGTGGCGCGCAGCCATGTCTTCAGCCGGCGGAGCGCACTGAAGCTGCGCTCAGCCGTGGCGGAGCTGGCCGGCAGGGTGAGGAGCAGGCGCGTCAGCTTCACTGCGTCCGGGAACATCTTGCGTGTGGGCTCATCCAGGTTCCGGATTATATCTGCCGCTTCTTCGAGGCTTTCCGGCCGCCTGTTTTTAAACAGGACGCGCAGCTGCGGCGCCAGGTCAGCAGCTGACAGCTCCGCTGACCAGGGAGAGCTGCTCAGAAACTCTCTGAGGCCTGCGGCGCCACCGTCAGCCAGCAGCGCCTGCTCCGCCTTGGCGTGATGCTTGACGCCTTCCTGGTCCAGGCGGTCACTCAGCTGGATGCAGGCGGTGTCGATGGCCAGCAGCAGCTCTCGCCGTAGGTACTGCTGGATGTTAGCTGGCTCGTCTGGTTCACCGCCGTCGCCGTCGGCGTTGCTGGCTGAAGCGCGCTTCTCCCGCGGCAGCACGATGGGCACGTCGCAGCCTGATCCCTTCACCTGCTGCAGGCACTCCTGGATGGCTTCGTCCGCCCCGTCGCGCTGAGCCTGCAGCTGCTGCTTGGCGGACTCGGCTCCACGCAGAAGCTGGGAGACAGTGCAGCGGGAGCCCTGGACGCTGCGGTTAAGCCGGTCCAAAGGCGACAGCACTGCACGCGCCAGGTGGAGCGCCAGCAGGGTTGACTCCTTGCGCAGCTGGGCGTGAAGGCCCGCCGCTCTCGCCGCCACGTGGCTGCGACCAGCGCCCAGCTCCGCCACCGTGGCCAGTACCTCGCTGTACTGCTTGATGGCAGCATCCACTGCCTGTAGCCGCACTGTCCACCTCGTGGGGCAGAGCGGCCGCAGCTTCCTTGGCACCTCCTCCCCCTTGCCCACGCACAGCTGCCGGAACTTCTCCCGGAAGGTGAGGGACTGGCCGAAGAGGCGCCCCAGCTCGTTCAGTGTGTAGAGGGCGTTGCGGATCAGCTGGGAGGCGTCGGCGCTCTCCTTCGCCACTAGGTTGATGCAGTGGGCGCCGCAGTGGACAAAGAGCGCTGCTGGCTGTTTGCCGCGCAGGATGGCTTGGGCGCCGCGGAAACCTCCCGCCATGTTTGCGGCCCCATCGAAAGTGAGGCCGCGAAGGCCAGCCAGGGGGAGGTTCATGCGCTGAAGCGAGTCCTCGATGATGCGCGCCAGAGCAGCACCCGTCGTCGACGGCGTCTCGTGAAACCCCACGAACTCCTCGTGGACTTGGAGGGCCTTGTCTGAATACCGGATGCACACCGACTGCTGCTCGTGGCCGCTGAGGTCTTGGGTGCCGTCGACGATCACGGAGTAGCAGAGGTCGCCGGCCGCACTGTCTTGGATCTCCGTGATGATCTCTCGCAGCACCTGATGACTGGCGAGCAGCAGCAGCTCATTCTGACAGTCTGAATGCGTGAATCGCTCCCTTCTTTGCAGCCACTGCTGTAGCTCGGGGCAGTCGGCGGCTCGCAGCTGCAGCAGCTCGATGAAGTTGCCCTGGTCCTGTTCATGCCCTCTGAGGGCCAGACCCTGTCTGCCCAGGTACACGAGGCTGGTGATTATCTTCACGAGGCAGGCCCTGTTGGTCTGCTGCTGGCGCTGATTGGCCGTCTGAATGACGTCTGCGATCGGGCGGCTCGCAGTTGGGAGGTTGTCCCCGTGATCTGTGGAGATGGCGTGCTGCTTAAACTTCTCCAGCGCCTTCTTCCAGTTGTTGAAGCCGCCAGCCCAGAAGCCAGGTTTCTGAGCTGGGTTGGCGGTGCCGCGCTCGTGCGCGCGGACGCAGTAGAAACAGAATACTTTTCCACGGACGGGGTCGAAGTGCAGCCATGGGTACTGCTGGTACCAGTGATCATGGAAGACCACAGTCTTGCCTTGAAGCACCTGCTTAGGGATCGTCTTAGCTGGCGGCTGATTTGGCGTCTCTAAATCCAGGAGGCGCCATGGCGACTGCTGCGGCGATGATGTTGAGTCACGACTGAGACCAGGATCTGGAAGAAAAGGAGGAGGAAGGGCATACAAATGGCCAGAAAATGGATGTGTGGAAAAATCACTCGCGTCGAACGCAAGTTTTGGACGACGAGATGGTGTTCCTTCATTGACCACTGGTTTCACAACTCTAGCTATAGCTCCAGCACAACTCCAGCACAACTCCAAAGAAAACCCCAAGAAACTTTGCGAGCGGAAAGCCAAGAAACTGGTTACGCTAAACCAGTTTCTCAGCTAGGAAACTGGTTTAGAGCAAATGGTTTCCTAGCTAGGAACCGGCATTGATTTGCCCCCAAAATTTGGCTCTGAACAGGGGCCTAAAATACTGTTCGGAAGTGAGATGAGTTCAAGTTTCAGAGCACTTCCAAGCACAAACAATCCCATTTTACCTTTCGACCTTACATACATTTGATTTGACGGCAAGTAGGTCCAGTTGCTCATACAAGGGACGATCGTTTCTGTGTTTCTATGCATCGCACCATTTATCAAAAAAGGGAAAAGATGAAAGTGAGAATCAATCGATACAAAAATGAAAGATCTGAAAGCGAAAATAGGGTTTACCTTCGAACCCAGTGAAAAGGCACTGGGTACTAGGGGAGGGTACCTGAGGGGCCAATATCTCACTTAAAAAAGGAAAAAATGAACATTTTCATATCGAGACAACAACAGCACCACAGAATGGGCGACAGGTGTGTTATGAACTCACCAGTGCAGGCGCGCTTGGAGGGTGGAGGTGTAACAGGAGCTGAGGCTCCGGTGGAGGAGGATGACGTGGCAGCTGGACGAGGGACTAGTGAGGCTGACTGTGGCTCCTGGGAAGTGGTGAAACATATGTGAGTTGGAAAGTTGACAGAAAAGTTAACAGGGGTAGGTGAGGCAGATCACATGGGGGCATCTGAGTTCTCCCAACTTCCCTGCCTGAGTGCACCACTGGCAGTTTTGTGTGCATATATGCAGCCTTTATGGCGCATGCGACTGTTTAGACCCATTAATGGGCCATGGCCTTTGGTTTCTCAACCCTAGACATGATGACAGTGATAAAACTGATCTGGTACCTACATACAGCAGTGCAGCCAGGAAATTTGTAAGGGGGGGGAGTGGGTGGGGCTAACACAAAAGGGGCCCCGACAGTGCTAGATGGGCCCATCTCCCAGGGAGGCCCAGGCCTCTATGTCTCCCCATCAATGACTCAGCAACCAGGGGGGGGGGGGGGGGTGCATTCCCGACATTTTGGAGGGGCCCGGCGGCTTCCCTTCCAAAACTCACCTTCTTAGAAAAAAAGATCGGATGTCCATGGTGACAGCAAGTCTCAGGCAGTAGGTGGCTATTAGGAGACACCGGCACTGAATTGTTTATTTATTGGGTAAGTCCAAGGCCCTAAAAGGAGAGGTACAGTCACTTCGGCGTTTAAAAAGCGCTGTAAACAACACTAGTGCGCCAAGATATGTTTTACATATTTGCTACCATATGCTGGGAGAAGTGTTTTCCTTCATTCTGGTTCATTTATGAATGCGGAAAAATCCATTGACTGGGGCCCGACAGGTCTCGAAAGTGGGCCCGGCAGGTCTCAAAACCGGGGGGTCAACCCCCAGCTCACGGCGCCCCTGGCAATGTGCTAAATTTGTAGTGCAGATTATGATCATGTATTTCTTTGCCAACTGAAAAGCAATCATTTGTGGAGAAAATGAGTGGTCGCATCATCATTTTCACGTTAAAATACCTGGTCTTCCAAAAAAATTACAAAGAATCAAAACTTACCGTCATACCCAATTATACCACCTAATCTTCCATGCAAGAAAACAAATTCTGATCACAGAAATAAAAATAAAAAAAAAAAAAAAAAATTTAAAAAAAAAAAAAAAAAAAAAAAACACGGAATCCTTTTTACTTTCCGCCTTAGCGTTGTTAAAAAAAAATTGGGGGTTGTTCCCCCCCCCCCAAAAAAAGGAAGGGAGGGGAGGGGAGGGGGGGGGGGTGTAGTCGGTTTTACAGCGGCAATTTGCTCTCCCGTCTAGTTGCTTTACATCCTTCCAAGTCATTCCTTGCTTCAACTAAACATTCCAGACATGAACTAAAAAAGTACATCGAAGAACATTTATTATTAACAAGAATTGATTTCACTAAATTTTCTGAACTTTTTCATTTACAAAACTTGTTTCTTGGTGGTGAGAATAAAACGATTTTATACTGATTGTTTTAGTATAATGTTCCTTAAACCATTTTATATTCCGAAACCTATATCCCAGTACGCGGCAGGCAACAAATCAGTCGGTGCACGAGCGTCCTACTCGTGGGATGTGTTGTGATTATTTATTAGTTGTGGGGCGTAGGCATGTCGGCAGTATCAGGTATGGATTTATAAACTTGGTTGACATCGATTAAGTGTATTTTGTTATAATTTTCTCTACCGTTGCTCAGGAAGTTGGCTTATAACCGCATCCTTCGCTAATTTAACTACAGCGCCAATTTGTCATCTGGCAGTCATCCGTCCGCTGCCAGATGCCGTAGAGCTGAGTGCAGTCTCGACGTAAATTAAAAAGCGTATTGCAATTTGCTGATATCCGTAAGTTTAATTCTACTTATTTCAGCAGCGTCAATAGTAAACCCTATTTCGTTATCAAAACTGATGTGAGAATTATATTTGCTGGTCGCTTTTAATTTATGCAGATCACTATACCGGGTCTTCTCCCTCTATCTCGTTCCTGAGACCACGTGACCTGGGAGCAAAGTTCCGCTGTAAAACCGACTACTGGCCCACGGGAACGACCGGTGGAGCTTGGTGGAGAAATCAGCTGACAGCGGTCTGAATTCCGCGACAAAAAGGACGCATTTGGCGCTGTATCATAAATTGGCACATTGCCCTTCAAATGTTTGTCCAGATGATCACACAATATACATAGTGTGCCTTGTCAAACAAAGTCCTTAATTTGTATTTATTTCTGGGTATGTATGTGTCCTCAGAGACTGCGGGGAGCACAGATGTTCTTTTCGCCTATGGGATGAACCAGGCAATCTCTCTTCCCTCTCGGTTGAGCATAGTCTCCCCCTGTTTTGCGGTTGGTTACAGGCTGCCTTCTTAACGTACAGCATATAATCTTGTGTCTGGACCCGCCGGGCTTCCTCGGCCCCGAGGCGCTTCTCTACCCGATGCTGACTTTTCCTCATCTCAACTTGCCCGACCTCGTCGATCGGGCTCGAATAAGATTTTAGTCGGCGCCGGGAGAACGGCGGTACTTCTGGGCACGGGGATTGCAGCGGATCCGGCCGGTAAAGTAACATCTTCCCGAATGACGTAGATCAAAGGCCTAAAAACATGTTTTGTGGTCTGCATCTGTTACTTCGATTATTGTTCATAGTTGTAGTAGTAATTTTATATTTCCTTTGCGAAGGATGATCCTGGTATTCAGTTGATGCATGAAGATGAGATTCATATGATGGAGGACGTTGTTTACGCGCAAATATATGGCGCAAGTGCGCCGTGATTGAGCTCAACTGAAAAATCACAATTGGACCCTGCTTCTGGGCTGGTGGAGCTTTTGCTCCACTGGTGGAGGTTGGTGGAGGAAAAATCTCCACCGGATTTGCGACGGGAACGACCAGTGGAGGTTTGTGGAGGTTAGTGGAACCACGGGAACAGACCCTAAGTAACCGAATGTGCCGCATATCGGCAGGAAATGTCGCACTGTTCAAATATACCACTGGATGCAACGTTTTGATGATGTCACAAACAGTCACAGTGATACGAATTATTCGCCCATCGGGAAACCGGACAGTGTTGCAACATTACCTATGACTCAGTGCAGCATGAAACTGCCATGAAACATGTGTCCTCAACACATCACTTGGCTTCACCTTCAATATCAGCCTGGATGTAAAATGGTTAAGAAGTTGACATGCCCTAAAACCACAATAACTTACTAATTTTAATATCAGCAAATTGCTACTGATAACATCATTGAGATGCAGATAATTTCCCATTAACACCTCATAATATCAATGTTTTTCTTCTCCCACCTTGTCGGACGAGTGGTCTAGGGGTAAGATGCTGGTCTCGCAATCGAAAGATTGTGGGTTCGAATCTCACCTGTTGCTACTCTTCGCCCGTGACCAATCGGCGTGAGAGATTGGCGACGCTATATGACTCAACGGTCGACGCGTCATAAAACCAATAACCAGCCAACTTCTCCCATCTTGTCTTGCTTGCATGTATCATGCCTCATCTACTGAGAACACAAAATTAGTGAAGTACCTATGTGAACCGAAATTAGTGCACCTACCTACCTATATTTGATTTTCCATGATGAGCCAGTGTTGCACCATTGGTTTGAAAGCCCACCAGATATTGGTCAGGGCTCTGGTTGCATGGAAGTTAAAGCTCACCACATTGATGAAGGTGGAAAGTATGATATATAGGTACTAGAAGGGTTGCATTGAAGCTTTTTCTTTGTGAGCCATATGTTGAATAATGTGAAAGGCCAGCAGAGATCAGAAATGACTGATCTGCAGTGATAGAACCAAGTCTGCATGGCCTCTGATGGTGAAGGCATGATATGTGCTGGTAATGTTACATTGGTGCTGTTGTTCACTGAGGCAGGTGCTTTTTCTCCATTTCTATTGTAATTATACCATGTTAGTTGTTTGTCGGTCTTAAGCTGTGCCACCTATTGTATGCTCAGGTGGTGGTAGTTGAGTTCTATTTAGCTCATTTCATATATTATTTCATCTGATTTGGCTCTGCAGTGCATTCCATTGGATGTGTGATGTAAAAAGATCCTATGCATTGATGCTGATGCTATGGATCCTATTTCATGCCATTTTCAGGAGAATCAGTAACTGGAATCTGCTTCTGAATCCTAACCCCAAATCTGATGCTATCTTTTGCCTTGCATTGTTATCCATGAGATGCAATATACTAATTGTCAGTAGCAGTAATATGAATGTTGAGGCTCTGGTGCAGTTATAAATGCTTTCCTTTTGTTTATAGTTGAAAGATTCTCCCTCAGATGCCTTACCTTACCTCATTAAAGCTGTGCCTATGCAAAATGCCAGTTTCTATGTTTAGGTCATGTTACTGATGATGTTTTTACTACTTTCAGATCTAAGAAGTATTGTCCATGGCATAGGCTAGCCACTTGATGGAACTACCTGAGGGTTTTGAGGAGGAAAGTGTAGGCACCTACAGATGCCATGACCCATCTGCTAATCTAAATATCAAGTATGTGTCACATTTTCAATGATTGCATCGATCCCATGCATTTTGCTAATTGCTATGCTCTTTCATATTTACAGGTAGTACAAATGGAACCCTGTATGCCTCTTGTGCTTAAAATACTATATTATGCACTGATCAACACCATGTGATTTCATACTTTGATGCTTCAAATGGATTGCAAGGTATATTTATAGGTTTTCATTCCAGATAGGGAGGAGTAATTCCTCAGCAGGGATAATAAAATTGTTTCAATGCACATTGCCAAAATATAAAGTTGAATATAATGGGGCTTACACATTGTGGCATTATTGAATCCCAACCTTATTACATTGGTAGTGTGAAGACATGCCTGCAACAGATGGGGTAAAGTTTCTCTTTTAATATTCCAAATTTCTTCAACTTACATTAGGTACATTCCTGTACCTCTCACTCACATATTGCTTCTCACTCACCTTATGGTAAAATTTTTGCCCCAGACAGCTCATTATTCAGGTAGAGCACTGGCCTACATTGGCCTCTCCTGTCCAAGTAAGATGAGGTTAGAATCACTACATGATCAAAGTTAGCCTGTGCTGTGTCAATTGGCAACTGACCTGGAAACAGAGTCTACAAATTCATTTTGAGCTTGGGTTTGATGAAGGAAAATTACTCACACAAGGAGTATTGAAGAAATATTAAGGTTGAATACAGCTGTTCTCAATGAAGTTCAAGTGTACTCTAAAGTAATTGCCAGCAGCACTTTTCAAGATGATTTGCATAAGTAAAGAAGTGTTCAACTAACACTTTCATTGTGGCATTTCCTGATGATTCAACCTTTTTACTTTGACTATCATGTTGCATACAAGTGCAGGAGAAGATGAGAAAGGAATACAATGTCTGACATCATGAAGCAGGAGTGAAAGCTTATTTCCAGCTACTGCCATTATCCATCCACATGTGGACATTTTGAGACACTGCCCAGTAAGGGTGTATTCATGTTAACAGAGTGACTCTATCTGTGTATTTGTGGTATGTTAAATTCTCAACTTCATCCAATGCATTGTTTCTCAATGGAAAGCTGAATTGTGTTCAGATGCCCTGTTACATATGAATGCCTAATGGACTTGATCTTCCCTAGACTCGTCATCAGCAATACAGGCTCAGCTGACCAATGGACAGAAAATATCATCTTGCAATGGCAGCAGAAGCTTTTCAGGTATATTTTGCAAACATCTATCTACACTATCAACACCCTGATGCACGAAGTCCATGCATACCATGTATCGATGGTTATGCACCTGTCGCCATACACTTAACACAATTTGATGGTGTGTGTGTGCTGCGTCAGTCCGCCGGAGCTGGAGTCGTACCATGTACCGATGGTTCTGCACCTGTCATAAACCATGCCTCGCAATTTGACGATGTGCCTGTGGCGTCAGTCCGCCTGAGCTGGAGTCGTACGGCACTTTGGAGAAGGCGGAGACAGAACTGCAGCAGCGGTTCAAGGAAGATGCGGCCCGCCAGTCGGCCAGCGGTCCTGTCCCTCGCTTGGTCGCTGTGTTCACCCGTGTACACACCGAACAGTTCACAGCTGAGTATGAGGTGGGCGAGAGGGCCTGGGCTGTGAGTTTTGATTGGCTTGACAGCTGCAGGCTTTATTCGTGCAGCTCTTTGATATTGATGTCATACTGCTTGCACCCAGGACAAGGGCAAACGTGCCTATTGATTGCATATAAATTGCCTGGTATCTGTGGAATATGTGATAACATTAGTATGATTGTGTTGGTTTTATCTAATTTGATACGTGGGCGCGAGCGATCAACTCTGGTCGAAGCGCCATAAAGCCAAAATAACAAACTAACTAACTATCTAATTTGATATTTGGTAGATATTCTACACACTAAGGCAGTTTCATTTACAGCAGTGAAATGGTGACATCACTATAGTACCCATGTGCCGGTGTAAGGACAAGTTGAAGAAACCCCATCGTTCGCTTCGGCCATGAACTCAGTCTTGTGGTTTTTGTGTATATATATATATATATATATTATATATTATATATATATATATTATATATATATATATATATATATATATTATATATATATATATACACACACACACACACACACATTTATCGGTTCGTCGCGGTGTCAGAGTTCGTCCCTCCCTTCTGGCGTCGATGCACCAACATCCTCCAGCGGTGTCTGGGACCGCGAGCCAGACGCAGCCGGATCGGCCGAACCAGCCGACTCCTCGTCCTGTCCGGTAGAGGCAGCGCCACCGTCGAGGTCCAGCTTCACGTTCGAGTACTGGTTCAGGAAGGCAGTCATGTCGTCGAGCGTGCGTGTGCCATTAAACTGCTGGCGCTCGGCACCGTCCTGGCCGTACAAGTAGAAGGTGGGGAAGCTCGCGAATTCGAGTCCGTCGACCTCGTTGGCTGTCGCGTCCATCTTTGCGAACGTGATGGCCTCACTGTGCGACTGGTATCTGTCAGCCAACATTTCAAATATGGGCATGACGAGCTGGCAGTGTGGGCACCACGGTGCGTGCAGCATAACGAACACATCCCGGTTTGTGTCACCGGTGGTGACCATGTAGTTTTTGGCGGTGAGAAACTTGACCGGACCGACGTTCCAGTCGTCTGGAAGTGGCTGCTCCAGCTGGAACGGCTTCAGCCGGCCCGTCTTGAAGTCGTCGCAGAACTGCATGACTTGCTCCTCGGAGATACTGCCGTCATCGGAGCCTGGTCGGAATTTGAAGGTCGGCCCCTCGTAGCGAAATATACGCATGGCGGGCGTTAGCTCGCGAACGACTCCGAAGTACTCCTCCATGTGAAACATGCGCCGGTCGGCCATGTCAATCATGAGGAAGAGGATGTCACCCTTATACTTCCTGGCAGATGGAATCAGGGCCTTCTCGATGTCTTTGGAGCTGCTAAGGTCGGATGCATTGCGAAACACCAGGAAGTGTGACTTGATGTGATTGGCCTCTTCGGTGACCCGCCACACATTGTCAATGTTTAGCTCGGAGACTAGAGGGAACGTCTCCAGACGCAGAAACTCCATCAGGTCATCGGTCACGAAGTCCTTGGCTGCAGCGAAGTCGGTGCGACCGTCGTCGAACTTCTTGAACACGACCACCGTGTCGTTGGTGATGTCGTAATGCTTGAACAGGGTGGGGTTGGCCGCGAAGAAGAATGGGTAATCGTGGACTGCGTCGGCAATTCGCGTGAAGATGATGGCAGACACGGAATCAAGCTGGTTAAAAAAGCCCACCACGAATACGTCGTGCTCGCTTCTAGCTGCTTCAACCATGTCAACCGAGTAGAGGGGCAACGCTGGATCGCCGGAACGCTTCAGCACCCACGTCTCGATGTCGGATGATCGGTAGCCGCCATCGTACATCTTCTCTTTCTGGTTCTTGAAGAAGGTGAGCGTGGGGAACTGCGTGATGCCGTAGTGGATGAGCAGGCCGGTTTCGTTGGTGGCATCGATCTTGGCGAACTGCACGCTCAGTTCGTCTGTGTTCTTCTGCCGAACGGCCTTCCACGCCTCGACGAAGTGCGGGTGCAGTTGGATGCACTGGCTGCAGGCGGGCGTGTGGAACACCACGAACAGGTGGTCGTGCTCGTCAATGGCCGTGTCGAAGTTGTGACGGCTCAGGATTAGGATGCCATTTGTGTCGTAGTTCCACACCTTTTTGTCGGCGGTGGCGTCCATAACATCAGGAATGTCTTCTTCGACATCTTCCACCCGGACGTCGTCGTTGATGCTAGGAAGCTCCTCTGCAACGTTCAGCTGCTGCCCGATCCCATCCGGGTCCGGCTCGTGGGTAGCCGCGGCTGTCAGGAGAAGGGCGACGCACGCTCCAATGCAGAGTTGTCTCATTCTGTTGGCTCGACGGACTGGTGGCCCTGTGAACAGCTGAACAGCCAGACGGGAACTCCTCGGGCGTCCGAGTCGTAGTGGCCGAGTGCGGCGGCGACGGTGACGTTTTGTGGCGGCCGCGGCTGACGTGGCGCGCCACGTGTGGTGCGGTAGCACCGTCATGATTATCGCCAAATGTGGCGCCCGCGCACAGGTGGTTGGTCGTCGCTGATACCGAGATAATCACCTAATTCCCCTCGACGATTGAGGCCGGTCCCCGACCAACACGTGGTCCGGCCTTTTCCGAGTACGTGGCATTGTATCTTCCAACTCCACGATGCGAAACTACCTGCATTTTCTGCCGATTGACTCCGAATATTTAATGTCATGGCAACATGGTCATGTGGAATATATAATCTTATTGTTACAAAACACAGTCCGTAGTTTCAGCAGCGTATGTTGATCAGTTAGTGTTGTAATGATTCCTTACTTTATGAGCAGGATGTGACCAGAATTGCACGCCGGTGGGAACGAAGTGATTGGAGTGATATAAGGAGTAGTTGATTACCTAGGCATGTGTGGCGTACAATTTACAGCCGGCGCCTCAGTGATCGTGAAGGACAGACGAATCACGCGCTCGAATTCGCTCTAGGCGTAATTAATTCTACCTCGTAATGGGGAAGAACCATGCGGTCGAATTTCATTCCGAAGAAAGCAGAAAGTCATCCTGGGAGCGGGAACTATGGAACGTGTCGCGTACATTTGCACAAGCCGTGAGCAGGCCGTCTCGATAGTTCATTTGATGGAACCGTGGCCAACATCGGTCCCCAGTGCCCTTGTAAGCCGCCTCGACAGTTTAGTTGACGGAGCCGTGACCGACATCTGTCCTCAATGCCATAGAAGACACCTCGACAGTTCTGTTGATGGAGCGTGGCCAACATCGGTCGCCAGTGCCCTAGTAAGCCGCCTTGATAGTTCAGTTGATGAAGCCGTGACCAACATCGGTCCCCAATTTCCTAGTAAGCCGCCTCGACAGTTCAGCTGAGGAGCCCTGACCAACATCGGTTCCCAGTATCCTAGTAAGCCGCCTCGATAGTTCAGTTGATGAAGCCGTGACCAACATCGGTCCCAATATCCTAATAAGCCGCCTCGACAGTTCAGTTGATGGAGCCGTGACCATCATCGGTCTCCAGTGCCCTAGTAAACCGCGGTTCCAGCTGCTACGCGCAGTCGTGTCTTTGCCCGGGTGTGGGTATCAAGTGACCTCAATGAGGTCAGGAGCGTGGGACGGTGGCAGCAGTCAAAATGTCACTGTCAAGCCCCAACAAACGTTCATATTAGGTGTAAAAGATGACTTGCACTGTTGTTTGGTTAATGTCTCTGCACGCCCTACCTAGTATGCTTAGTATGCTGTATATGACTCACGACATTACGGACGTCTGCATATCTGCATATCTGAGGTAGATTCAAGGTAGACAGTCACGCCGTAGTATTGTTTGGTGCCGACAGTGGCAAATTTAAGATGACTGTTGGGTGTAGACTGGCGCACTGTCTTTATCTCGCTTGTAATATGCTTCCTGTGTTCTTCTTGAAGCGTACCCGGCCATTGCTGAGCCCAGCTCCGCGTCCTTCCAAGATGTCCCAGTCGTTGATGGAGCTCAGATACCGTGGTTCCACTGCAGGCAGGTGAGTTCCGTACAACAGCCTATGGCACTGCCCCATTTGTTAGAGCATGGTGTCTTTAATAGCTCAAGCTCCACTCGAGCTGCTGCAACACGGAGTCCTTAATTCGGACCTGGCCCAGGTTCGTACCGCACAGTACTTTAATATTTCAAACACTGCACAGCCTGGTACGATATCTGAATGCTATCCATGCATCCATTATATCTATCAGCACTTATTTCACGGCGGGGAACGGGTCTCATTCACACAAAGATAGTTACGATGGATGCATTTCGGAACCATGTGAGTTTTGGCTCATAAGACCTCGGCTCATCGTACATGGACTTAAGCTTACATTTTAGCGCAGCACAGAGTGCTTCATTCAGTAGATTCTGTCCCGTGAGCTAGGCTTTTATGGGACGAAGCGCTCGCGACATTGAGACATTTTGCAGGGCATTACACTGGGAGACTGCATTTTTCTGTTCAAATAGTCAATTAAAATACTGGACCAAGCGTACGTGTGTGCCTGTGGATAAACAGCACAAAACGTACGTGTATGCCTGTGGGTAAACAGCACAAAGTGGATGCAATCGCACTGGGAAATGCTCCTGTATTGATGCATCCGTTGCGTGAAATTAAATCATTAAAAATTTATTTTTAACTTCGTCTTCATGTGTCATGATTTCCTTTCCATATTGCTGCTTGCTTCAAGGGAAACCATTTGCATATGTATCTGTAGCGAACCTTCGGCAGATGGGAGCGTTTCCTACGAAAATATAAGGGAATATGGTTACGGATTGGTAGAGTAGCACACCGCCGCGGCTCGGCATGTCGTCTGGGCCGATATTTGTGTGGAGTCGCGGTAGTTGTGTTGCGTTATTCATTCTCAATTCATGTGGGTGCTGTTGTTTGTTTGGTGCCCTTTGGTGCCCTCTCCAAATTCATGGAGTGAATACCAGTATTTGGTTACCAATAGGAGGGAAAATACAAATATTGGTGTTGCATGGCAACATCGATATTTGTATTAGTGTTGCTCCGGCAAAACCAATAGTACACGAGCTTCCATCCCTGTTTACATGCGTATTGTATATACCAACGTGCCGTAAGCACCATGGGTGTGCAGTTGTGCTGTTGTGACCAGCTGCCGGTGTGCCCGGCTAACTGTGGTGGATGGGTTGCAGTGCGGAGCCGGCCGCAGACCCAGTGTCGGAGTACGCGACCGTGACGTCACAGGAGCAGCGGCTGCGTCGTGTGGCCAGACTTGAGTCCATGTTTATCATGCTGTATGTGGAGTAAGTCCGACATACAGAGCGCGTAGTTTGGAATGCGATTCGAACCAGGCCCCGGGAAGAATGCGGTCAGCGTGTGTTCTCCGTTCGCGGTGCGCGATAGGCGTGAGCCGAACACCTGAAGCTAACAAGCTTATCCCAATATGTATTTGATGCACTGCACACCCACACCTACTAAAAATGTCGCTATTAGTACGGTCTTTCCGGTCCTTCCGGTCATATCCTCACACCCCGTCTTGGGGGGGGGGATACAAACCCCCCTCTAATCTCCAAACTAAGCGTCGCACGAAAACGAAAGAGGTGTCATCGGAAAGCGCTCGACGAGTTTGGCCAGACTCCACCCCCAAAATGTTATCCCCTCAAAGGTGACGTCACTAGGGGGGCCTGTTTTCACGACTTCCGTCATGTTTTGTTGCTTTGGGAATTCATTTTGGGGGAGATTTGAAGAAAAAAACGAAAATTATTCGGAATCAGAAAAGGAAGGCGAAATCGACCATGGCCATACAATTTTTTCCCACCCCAAAATCTTTTTTTTGTTGAAATTTCAAAATTGAGTTTTCAATTTTCTTTAATTTTCTTTTTCTAATGGGTAGAGCGGACCGAAAAACGTTGTTCGAAGTGAACTTGCTCTCTTAAAAAAATACTTATTTTAGCCGGAATCTTAGATTTTAGCTCTAATGGGCAAATATGCAAAACTAATAGGTAATCAAAAACGGAAAAAAATTAAAAATTCCTCTCGTACGTCTTGTTTCGTCCCCAAAGATAAGCAAACGCTGAAAGTTTCATTAAAATATCTTTATCCGTTAAAGCGTGACGACTGGTTTAACTCTTCTGGAGGTGACCACACTTGACCTTGACTAACTCGTTGACCCTAGACGACCTGACCTTAAAATTTTAACACAACAGGCCAAATTGGTGTGGGAAAGGGTGTGCCAAATGTCGTCGCGCTGCCGCGCGCCGTTCTTTCACAATCCGCGGAAACTTTACGGGGGGCGCCTATCAACCCCCCCCACCGAGACGGCGTGGGTTAACACGCGCACCGGAGGAAATCTGCCTGCCTGTTTTTCGACGATATCTCGTAAACAGGCGGTGACATTGTAATGCAGTCTTCCGTCTTTGTTTAAAACTGATAAGTGGATCCTATTCCCCCCAAAATAGAAAACCGTTGGTAAACATAGGAACTGTGGGTGAGCATAGTCGCCAAACCGGTCGGACTCCCGGCCACCAAGCGTTCCAGGTCACAGGTTTCATCGCTGCGGCGGCATGGCTTGGCGGCTGATCTCGACCTCATTTGACCCTGAATGCATTCACCTCGGGTCATTCAATTTATACCGAAGCGAGTTCACTATAGCAGTAATCTACCCTCCAAATTGCATGGCTCTAGCTTCAGTAGTTTCCCAGATCTTATGTGGGCGAGTCCACACCTCTAGTGCGCGTGATGCGGGAGCCGTCCTGCACGCGTGTTAAGGTGGAGTGAATTCATCGGGTTGTGATATATGCCATGAAATGTACTGTGATGATTTAAACAAAGCATAAGCACATATCCTTTGGATCTTGCTCTGAGGTTGTGCAAATCCTCTGAATTTAAGGGACCCGGCTGAAAATTGTCATGCTATCGGAGAACTGCCTTCGTTGAGGTGATGTCCCCTTACCACTTCCAATAGGCACCAGGGTACCCATGGATGTAGATAAGCCCCTGAGTTGCCTTTGGTGTCTTCAGATGGCATCATTGCCCCTTTGGTGATGTTCCTGAGATCGAGTCGTATACTTCGCAGGTATCGACTGATCTCTGTATGAGCGCCCTGTTCGGATTCCTTTCGGAAATGCAACTGTGACTACCTAAGATTCCCTTGCGATTCATTGGGATTCTATGGGGACACTTGCTACCCTCAAGGCTCATTTGTATCACTCCTGGTCCTTTCTGGTGAATTTGCATATATTGTACACATTAGTTTGTGTTTGTTGCGTGCACACACATATTGTTATACATGCCATGCAACTCTAATCAATACAGCTATAATTTGCGAGTGCTTGCGGTACATATAATGTTTGAAATGTACATAGTCGGTTGTATGTTGGTTTTACGACACTTCGCCCGTTGAATCATATAGCGTCGCCAATCTCTCACTCTGATTGGCCGCGGGTGAAGAGTAGCAACAGGCGAGACTTGAACCCACAATGTCTCGATTGTGAGGCGGGAAACTTACCCCTAGACTACTCGTCCCCGAAATGTACATAGTCACATTCACCTATATTTAGAAGACAAATAATGTTAGACTAGTTATAAATTTAGAATAGCGAAAGCGCGAAGTAGATATAATTCAATATGTGTTTTTGTGTGTTATTTTCGCGGAATAATGACACCGTTGTTGATGAAGAACATCACATAGACATTCCATTGCTACATAGCATTGCATTTATATATACTATGAGAGAGGCGGACCCAAGAAAATGAAAGAGGGTCTATATCTAATCTCAAGATTCATCTGTTGGCAACACAATTACGGTCACTGAGAGGTGTCTCTTACTTCAAATGGTTGAAGTATCCCAGAATGTGTTTAGGTTGGATTAAAAATGAACATGCCAACAATATATATGGTGGTGCCTGTCACTGCGGTGCGAGATTTAAGCTTTTCCCATTTTGATATCACCGGGAACTCCTACAATGCCCTTTGAAGCTAGGCTTTTCTTATTTGGCGATCCAAGAACGTCTCATGGTCCGTCGAATGACACTCGATTGGACCTCGTTGGTTGCACATTTAATACTGAACCACATGGGAGCCTCGGACACCTCTCCCTTACGCGAGGGCGTAGTGTAGCTTACAAACCATGACATAGGCATAATGATTTGCTCATGGCATGCTGGGATACCACGTCAATCAATGCAAATGTATTTATAAAGCTAGCAACAGTATATCATTGATCCTTCATTCTGTATGGAACACTGACCGAAACCAAAATCTGGCCGATATAAATAGCCCTTACGGAACCTTAGACCAACAGACAATGTCATTTGCTTGTTTTTTAATCATCAAACTTTATTTTATTGTATAGTTTGCAACCGAATGTATTCATTTCATATCATGCATATAGTGTATGCATACCCACCCTAGTGCAGCAGCCAGAGGTGCTCTCCGCGGTAGGTGATACCCTTGGTAGGGAAAGAGGACAACGATTGCATGATTAGGCCCGAAAGGATCACGTTATGCACTTCGGACGGGGTTAAGCGGATGTAAATATAATTATCCACATCATTCATGCATGTAGCTGTATCAATACCAACAAAATCCATCGCAATCTGTAAGAATTCAATTGGTATGGTCGAGTTCGTTAGTTACGTTCGTGTTCATAGCATTGTTTGTGCTTCCTTGATTTAGTTGTGCTTAATGGAAGTCGCTTAGCTGATCCCTGCTACCTCAGCTCCGATCAAAGTGTCTAATCTTCTTCCGAGTTCGAGCACACTTTGGCTTTTGTCATACTTGTTTCGACACCACCTTTCCTATATATTGAAGTGTCATCGTGCTTAAAAGGTATTGTCTTTGAAGACGAAAGCTGTTTGTTTGTTTCTAGTGCACAAGATACGGATCTCATTTTAAAGCCCTTAGCTGATAGAGCACGTTTATATCAGGCTTAGTTGCGTCAGAGATCATGGTGGTCACATATGAGTCAGCGACCCGCCCTTAAGCTGAAGGTTGAGGTGTGCATCATAGAATGATATTCGATATGGGTGTCGTTTTAGAGCACTTGTTCGGAGAAAACAACAAGGCGATCAGCGTGTCATGAAGGGTCGCATTGGTAACTTATATTCGTTAATATCACAGTGCGCGGTGCCTTGTATGATTTGGTAACGGTCTGGTCTTCTCGTGTCTCTGGGCCCTGTTGACGCGCGGGTGACGCTTTGTCGTCGTCGTCGTCGTCAACATTTAATGTCTTTTTTTTAGGTTTTGGTGGAAGTACGGTCACGGACGTCCCTGAATAGAAATTAAACAAATAATTTTTATTTTATTTTACGAGCACGACGACATTAATAGGTTGCACCTTGACAAGGGGATGCTATAAGCGTTCGGGATGCAGAAGGTACGAAGTATGCAGTACATCTGCATGCACTAAACCACACCTAGTCCTGCTACAGGAGACCAGGTTAAGTTATGTGAATCTAAATCCGCGATCCGGGTCACCAAAGCAAAAGTAATGTAAAAGTATGACAATCGGCGATTAATTTTCGCTACACACTTTGAGAGGAATGTCGTAAGATGCACGATATATTGCAGTTTTAAGGCAGTAGTAGCGGAGTTTTTCTGACGTTTTCGTTGACGTTGGATGTGTTGGTCACGTTACTGACGTCTGACGGCTGTGACATGTGCTGTACAGGCAGTCGGAGCATCTGCTGTGTTGCTGTCACGTTACTGACGTCTGACGACTGTGACATCTGCTGTATAGACAGTCAGAGCATCTGCTATGTTGGTCACGTTACTGATGTCTGACGGCTGTGACATCTGCTGTACAGGCAGCCGGAGCATCTGCTATGTTGCTGTCACGTTACTGACGTCTGACGGCTGTGACATGTGCTGTATAGACAGTCGGAGCATCTGCTGTGTTGCTGTCGCGTTACTGACGTCTGACGGCTGTGACATGTGCTGTATAGACAGTCGGAGCATCTGCTGTGTTGCTGTCACGTTACTGACGTCTGACGACTGTGACATCTGCTGTACAGGCAGTCTGAGCATCTGCTGTGTTGGTCACGTTACTGACATCTGACGGCTGTGACATCTACTGTACAGGCAGTCGGAGCATCTGCTGTGTCGCTGTCAGGTTACTGCCGTCTGACGGCTGTGACATGTGCTGTACAGGCAGTCGGAGCATCTGCTGTGTCGGCTGGATTGGAGCCCCTCGGGCCAGCTGACTGTTCGACCTGACTTTAGTCGCTCTGCGCGGCACTACAGGTCAGTCCGTTGGTGTTTGTGCGATTACTTCCGAACCCTCCTGACGTTCCCTTTCGCTCATTTTGTGTTGAAAGGCATTGGTGTAAAATGGTGTGAACTTCCTTCGATTGACCCGGATCAGAGCTGGACATACCTGGTCGCTCTGAATTTGACTTCTAAAGAAGACGATTGGACACATGCTCTCTTAGCACGTAGTGACCAGGTCAACCAAATGGCCTTGGCCAGTCGCGACACGGCTCCCTGGTCACGTGCGCCGGCAGGCCGGTCCGGCGGTAGCGTGTAGAAATGCATTATCCGGCTACTTTTGTTCTTCGGGGGACGCATTCACCCAGTATTTTCACCCCTGATCGGGACTACCAGCCCTTGTTTACCACGGACGGCCACGTGGCAGGGAATGCAAACTCGCCGGCTGTTGACTGACATTTGGAGAGAGACGGTGTTGGTTTGTGCCGCAGACTGCAGGTTGGCGAGGGGCAGAAGGGTCTGTACGCCTACCGTCTGGAGTGGGTGGACGCGGCGGACGAGAGTCGCCCTCCACCAGCCGGCCGCCGCTCACTGGTCAGTCTGTCTGCTATGTGGGCTTAAGGGTGCGTTTACCAGGTCCGGGGTCAGTCGTCACCCGTCGAGGTCACATCTGCTCCGGCCGTCCAGTGGTTAAAGTCTTCACATGAGTTGTCTGCTCCTGGCTGGATGTAAAGCTATGGGACAGTTTGTGTAGCTACATTCGAGCTAGCTAACTTTCCACGTGCTGTGCGCAGATGGGTTTGTTAGTTTCTGGGTGGCCTGGTAAAGCTCACTTAGCTGAGACCCGTCCCTCATTGGTTAGTGTCGTGTTCAGGTCAGATCGATTGTTGGTCGCAGGTACTGAAGGTTTCGCTATGCGCTGTTCCAAGTGCAAGATATACCTTAGTTGGTACTTTGTAATATGAACTTGGCTAGAATATAATAAATAATTTCGTATGTTGCTGTTTACATAAGTACATACGTGTCAGCGTGTTTTAAGCCTGTATATATCTGGAGTAGAGTTGCCATTTTTTCCAAAAACGGGCATGGAACACAGCACCGGTACAGCAGATTCTGTCACGGCACGGCACATGGCACATGGAGCTGGATGATGACACTCCAAAAGGCACGGAAAATAGAATGGAGGTCATTTTAAGGAGGACAATCTTGATTAATGATGACATCAACCAATACCGAGCTGCAAAACATTTCTCACAACGACTAAATTAGCACTGTCTACATTTCATGCTCATTCCATATGTCTATCTTGGGACTTTTCCCCTCATAATCTTGAAGCCATGTGCTCAGTATTACGCAATTTTAGATCTGTACTTTGATTGTGTTGTTAGGGATAAGTCGGCACTGGCACGACAGTGGCACTGCAAATTCTGATGTGGCACAACAAAAAACATGCCATTAATTGTGTTCCTTCCTGTGTTGTTGACATCGACTCCCCCCCTCACCCCCCGGTTGCCTGCGGCACTGCTGACCGTCTCCAATGGCACTCTACTGTCTCGCTGGCACCGACTATCCCCGGCCCCCTGGAGCACTCGCCACCGTTCCTAGTTCCGCTCCTTACTGTCTCAATGTCACCGACTGTCCCCGGTGCCCCTGTAGCGTCCCTGAACGTTCCCAGTGCCACTCCTTACTGTTTCAATGTCACCGACTGTCCCCAGTGCCCCTGCAACACTTCTGACCGTCTCCAGTGCCGCTCCTCACTGTCTCGATGTCACGGACTGTCCCCCCCCCCGGGGACGAGTGGTCTAGGGGTAAGATGCTCGTCTCACAATCGAAAGACTGGGTTCGAGTCTCACCTGTCGCTACTCTTCGCCCGCGACCAATCGGCATGAGAGATTGGCGACGCTATATGACTCAACGGTCGACGTGTCGTAAAACCAATAACCAACCAACGGACTGTCCCCGGTGCCCCTGTGGCACTTCTGACCGTCTCCAGTGCCACTCCTCACTGTCTCGATGCCACGGACTGTCCCCCCCGGGGGAAGGGTTTTAGGGGAAGAATCTCAAAAAACCTGTCGCTACTCTTGCCCGCACCAATTATCTCGTCGACTTCCTAAAACCAAAAACCAACCAAAAGAACTTCCCCCGGTCCCCTTTTGCCATTTCTCCCCCTCCCCATTCCCCTCCTCCTTTTTGACCGTCTACTATGAACCATCAGGTGGCATCGGCCGCCGCGCAGAGGAGGGAGGCGCCACCGCGGCCCGGTCCCGCCACCGAGATGGCGCTGCCGCCGGCCGGTACCTTGCTGGTGGCGCTCTCCGGTGAACTGGTCTCTGCCCGCGGCTTCCAGCACGACAATCTCTACATACACTATTTCATGGAGTTGCCGAAGGGTCAGTTGGTGATATTGATGACTGGTCCACGCGAGGGCTGGATGCACGGATTCGACGTTGGGTTTTGCTGTAAAATTGTGCTGAAACATAATATGAACAAAATGTATTAGGTTGCATTTTTGTGTCAAGCACGAAATTAGTGTACATAATGAATGACCATGATTCTTTTTCGTCGTGGTACTGTGCTCTTGCGCAACTGTGCAACTGTTAGCAGCAGCATAACAGTTGCATTATTGTTGGGTTGTTTGTGTATATAATGCTTGGGTACTACAAATTATGGACAATTTGTGTTTGTTTTTTCCACCACTGGTCTACACCGTCGTATATTTGTGATGTAAAATATGGATGTATCTGCATTTCGCTGGTCTGCACCACCATGTCTGAGGGGACGAGTGGTCTAGGGGTAAGATGCTCGTCTCACAATCGAAAGATTGTGGGTTCGAGTCTCACCTGTCGCTACTCTTCGCCCGCGACCAATCGGCATGAGAGATTGGCGACGCTATATGACTCAACGGTCGACGTGTCGTAAAAACCAATAACCAACCAACCACCATGTCTGAGGCAGATGGACGTATCTTCATCTCACTGGTCGGCTCCCTCATATGTCTCTGATGCAGATTAATATATCTGCATCTCACTGGTCCACACCGTCACATGTATCCAAAGACACTGGTCCGCACCGTCACATGTACCCAAAGACACTGGTCCCAGCGGTACGCTGTAGAGCACATTGCAGAGCCGTTGGCCTATATGGATTATCTGTGCCCGCTTTTTTGTGTATTTTTTGTCACATTTATGATTGCTACCCTCGTGCAAAATATCTATGAACTTGTATGTGGCTATCTCTCCAGTCACCATGCTACCAAGCTTCCGACCACTTCCGTCACCAGGTTGTCATGGTGGTGACCATTGCTCCGGCACACTGCCGGCGAGGCGGTGTGTTGCCAGGATGCTGGTCAACTGTTGCCAATTGATACCACCCTACGCCTGCGTGACCATTGCTCTGGCACACTGTCCGTGATGGGCGCAAAATGTTCCAAGTAGTCTGCACATCCTAAGGCAACAATCCACCGCCAGCCCACTGTCGGCGAGGCAGCGTCGTGTTGCCAAGATGATGATCAACTGTTACCATCCTACCCCTGCCGGCAGGGTGGCGAGCGAGCTCCGACACGAAAATGTGGGGCGTCACTCAGTTGAGTCGCGCCGCTGCTGACGGTGACGCCCACTTCGGCTTCCCGGTGTCGGCTGAGCTGATGTGGGGCCCTCCTGATGATGACGTCGGTGAGCTGGGGTCGGTCACAGCCACGGGGCCTGCTGGTAAGGCAGCTGCTGGTCATGGCCGCGTGGCCTGCTGGGGGGGGGGGTAGCAGCTGTTGGTCCCGGCCGCTCGGCCTGCTGGTGGGGCAGCTGTCGGTCCCGGCCGCTCGGCCTGCTGGTGGGGCAACTGTCGGTCCCGGCCGCTCGGCCTGCTGGTGGGGCAGCTGTTGGTCCCGGCCGCCCGGCCTGCTGGTGGGGCAGCGGTTGGTCCCGACCGCTCGGCCTGCTGGTGGGGCAGCTGTTGGTCCCGGCCGCCCGGCCTGCTGGTGGGGCAGCTGTTGGTCCCGGCCGCCCGGCCTGCTGGTAGAGCTGTTGGTGGCCGTGGCCTGCTGGTATGCAGCTGTTGGTCCGCCGTGGCCTGCTGGTGGGGGGCTGTTGGTCCGGCCGCTCGGCCTGCTGGTGGGGCAGCTGTTGGTCCCGGCCGCCCGGCCTGCTGGTGGGCAGTGTTGGTCCCGGCCGCTCGGCCTGCTGGTGGGGTGTGGTCCCGGCCGCTGGCCTGTGGTGGGCAGTGTTGGTCGGCCGCCCGGCCTGCTGGTGGGGCAGTGGTCGGCCGCCCGGCCTGCTGGTGGGGCAGCTGTTGGCCGGGCTCGGCTGCTGGTGGGGGTGTTGGTGGGGGCGGGGGGGGGGGGCGGGGGTGGGGGGTCGGCCTGGTGGTGGGGCAGCGGTTGGTCCCGGCCGCTCGGCCTGCTGGTGGGGCAGCTGTTGGTCCCGGCCGCTCGGCCTGCTGGTAGGGAAGCTGTTGGTCCCGGCCGCTCGGCCTGCTGGTGGGGCAGCTGTCGGTCCCGGCCGCTTGGCCTGCTGGTGGGGCAACTGTCGGTCCCGGCCGCTCGGCCTGCTGGTGGGGCAACTGTCGGTCCCGGCCGCTCGGCCTGCTGGTAGGGCAGCTGTTGGTCCCGGCCGCTCGGCCTGCTGGTAGGGCGCTGTCGGCGGCTGTCGCCGGGAAGTGTAGACAATATACCATCGAGCACCCGACATACTGTCTTTGGTGTGTGGGTACAATTGAGCTCAATAACTTCACGCAGCCTATTCGCCCCTTCTCATTAAGACAAAATCTGTGATTTCTGTGTTATATTCCACTATACTTTTCTCCGGTGGAAGTCACGTTCCCCTCCATCCAGCCCCGTCTCCGTCCCAGTGCGTGTGCCAATGCTCGTGACCTCTTGCGGTGCGCTGTGACCACGTGCTACCAGAGTCTGTTGGTACCGCCGCCAGACGGGTGGCAACGCTGGCCCACGCTGTACCTGGAGGTGCTCTCTGAGGACGCGATGGGCGTGTGCCGTACTGAGGGCTACTGCCACGTGTCGGTGCCGGCGACGGCCGGCCCGTTCGCAGGCCGTCTGCAGGCGTGGCGACCGACCGGCGACCGGCACGCCCAGCTGCGGCGACACTTTATCGGCGGCTCCCCGGAACTGGAGGACCCGTCATTCGTGGCAGTGCCCACCGGCCTTCAGGTAAGACTGGGTGGCTGGTGATGGTGCTGCCCCCGTAACCCGTAACGGTGGTGATGCCTGCCCGTTCCCGCTTGTTCCACTCCAGGTCTGTCACGGTCCTGTTTTGTAGGCGATAGTTACCTATTCCGTGCTGTCCGTATTCCCGCCGCCGTAGAGGCAATGGCCAACTGTTGCCTTGGGGATCGGCATTATATCCGGAATCAGTCTGAATGTGTTCACTGGCGGATCTAGCCCACCGGTTTGGGGGGGGGGGCAACTTTCGGTTTTCGGCGTCAGCCGAAACCGAAAGTCTCAACGTCTTGTACCACGTCAACGTTCGTGCACGTGTACACACTGGCAGATCCGATTTTGTCAACTCTTGCTATAAGCAGAACTTGAGCAGCATAGAACCCTCGATGTGTGTCAGAATGTACTATGCTACCATATTGGCTTCCAAACAA
The DNA here is from genome assembly GCA_034440615.1 of Ashinkailepas kermadecensis. NCBI lineage: Eukaryota > Metazoa > Arthropoda > Thecostraca > Neolepadidae > Ashinkailepas > Ashinkailepas kermadecensis. Next base: position 58,208 of record JAOTOM010001200.1, read on the forward strand.
TTATGAAAAATACCTTTAAAATTGGAGATTCTTTCATCCAGACGATATTTTTTTACCTCGGCAAAGGTTACTGCATTTTCATTCAGTTTACTTCTGTTGGTTTCGGGGGGCCAAAAGACACTATGCCCCCCCCCCTTTTAAGCGCTTCGGGGGAGCCATGGCCGGAATGGCCCCTCCCTGGATCCGCTAGTGAATGTAGCCTGTCTCTTCATCTTAGCAACCCCAACACCAACATACGAAACATGCTGCTCAACTGGGCTCAACTGGTCGCTCGCACAAAACATCCTGTTCAAATTCCGCTTTCGAAATCTGGCTCACTGGGTCCGCTTGCCCGTTACTGGCTAAACAAACTTCATGAACCTATCTGACGAAGGAATAATTAAACTGCTGATTTCGTCATCTCTTGCTGTAAGCAGAACTTCAACAGCATAGAACCCTCGATGTGTCAGAATCTACTATGCTACCATATTGGGCTTCCAAACAATCATAACAAAATACCTTTAAAATTGGAGATTATTTCACCGCACGGCATTGGGTGCATGTATCCCATAACAGAAAGCTGGCGCCTTTCTTGTCGAGAAAGGCAACACTTTAGGAAGGTTGGAGTGCACCCTCCCCCGTTCAAAGTATTTATGTTTTGCGAAGAACCCCCTTTCATAGGAAATGCTCCATGCAAATTCCAGGAAATGTGCCTCCGTGAACATTCCGGGATCTCCTCCCTGATGACAGGCACTGAAGGAGCACTTCATGTTACCACTATTTCGACCTGATGTCGATGCTGACTTTCACACAATTTCCACGTGAATCGAGTTGCCATTTACAAAGCAGTGTTCAGCCATGCATCGTTCTCATGCTTCTTGTCTTGTATCAATTTGACTTAGCGGCAATCCCTAATAGCGTTGTGTGAATACCACACCCAAGGCATGTCTTATCTCAACTCTCATCCGCAGTCTCCCTCCCCTACCGGTTTGCATCAGTAACGGCCGGTGCCTGTGCACCGTCTCAGGCACGCGCCTTGTCAGCTAACCTGGGGGGCGTTGGGTTAGCGACGGCGGTGCTCTGCGCCCGGAGAGATTATTTTTGAACACGTTTACGCAGACGGTATGGAGACACCTACTATTTTGCGACCAGTTTCTGGTACTGAAAGGCATGGAGAATCCAAACATATTATTTACTTTAAATTATAAAGTGTCATGTTTTTGTCATAAATTAAATTGTAGAATATTCCATGGTCAGCAAGGTATCACATTTCAGGGTGAATAATGATTTATTCCTTTCAACTTAGAGTCCAGCTCAAGTTATGTCACCTGATAATAACCTGATGTCCCTACTAGAGCTTTGCAAGATATGGCTGTTGAAAAATTACCTTTTTTAATGTTGGGAACTGGGAAAATATCAATTACTCAAAAACGATAGTTCCAATTGGATTAATACTTTAAAAATATTGTTTAGACATGCAGAAGACGCCATATGCCAATTTGCATGAAAATTCCATGTGGTCTGGTTTTAAAATTGCTTGTTCACTGTTTGAGTTGGCATGGAACTCAACAGGATGACACTGTTTGGCTGTTTGGTTGGCATGGAACCCTCCTCCCGTAACTGTTACACGGTGGCCTGTCTTCCCCGTCGCTCTAGAGTAACCAGTCTCCCTCCTACCATAACTGTTGCACAATGGTCTGTCTTCCTCGTCGCTCTAGCGTAACCGGCCTCCCCTCCTCCCATGACTGTTGCACGATGACCTGTCTTCCCTGTCGATCTAGGGCAACCAGACTCTCTCCTCCCGTAACTGATGCACGGTGGCCTGTCTTTCCCGTCGCTCTATGGTAACCAGTCTCTGTCCTCCCATGACTTGCACGATGGCATGTCTTCCCCTGTCGATCTAGGGCAACCAGACCCCCTCCTCCCGTAACTGTTGCACGATGGCCTGTCTTCCCCCGTCGCTCTAGGGTAACCAGACCCCCTCCTCTCATGACTTGCACGATGACCTGTCTTTCCCGTCGCTCAGGTGTAACCAGACTGCCTCCTCCCCATGACTTGCACAATGGCCTGTCTTCACTGTCGATCTAGGGTAGCCAGACCCTCCTCCTCCTGTAACTGTTGCACGGTGGCTTGTCTTCCCTGTCGATCTAGGGTAACCAGACCCCCTCCCCCGTAACTGTTGCACGGTGGCCTGTCTTCCCTGTCGATCTAGGGTAACCAGACCCCCTCCCCCGCGTAACTGTTGCACGGTGGCCTGCTCTTCCCGTCGCTCTATGGTAACCAGTCTCCTCCTCCCATGACTTGCACGATGGCATGTCTTCCCTGTCGATCTAGGGGTAACCAGACCCCCTCCTCCCCGTAACTGCTGCACGGTGGCCTGTCTTCCCCGTCGCTCTATGGTAACCAGTCTCCTCCTCCCATGACTTGCACGATGGCATGTCTTCCCTGTCGATCTGGGGTAACCAGACCCCTCCTCTCGTGACTGTTGCACGGGGCCTGTCTTCTCCGTCGCTCTAGGGTAACCAGTCTCCCTCCTCCCATGACTTGCGCGATGGCCTGTCTTCCCTGTCATGTGGGGACCAGACTCTCTCATGGTAACCAGTCTCCCGTCCTCCCATTCTCTTCCCCATGACTTGCACGATGGCCTGTCTTCCCCGTCACTCTAGGGTAACCAGTCTCCGTCCTCCCATGACTGTTACACGATGGCCTGTCTTCCCGTCACTCTAGGGTAACCAGTCTCCGTCCTCCCATGACTGTTACACGATGGCCTGTGTTCCCCTGCCACCCTAGGGTAGCTCGATCCTTCCTGTCTCGGGCGTCGGGAGCTCAGTGGTTAGCCGGCTGACCAGAGGTAACCCAACTGGCGGCGGCCGCAGGGTGACCGTCTGAGTCGGTACGGCTTCCGCACGGAGACCACTGGCGAGGTGCGAGTGGCTGTGGACACCGCAGCAGAGCCAGCGGCTGCTGAGTGTCGACGGCTCCCCGCAGCCGGCCGGCCAGCAGACCAGCGTCGGCGCCGTGCTCGAGGCGTTCCGGCGCGCCCGACTGCGCACATGCTGCGCGCGCGCCAGGTCTGGAGGCCGGTGGTCTGGCGCCAGACTCGAGCGCCAATAGGACAGTGGAGTCGGCCGGGTCCGAGGCGTGACGTGGATCTCAACAGCGTGAACATTGGAAATGCG
>JAOTOM010001201.1:0-61581 GCA_034440615.1 Ashinkailepas kermadecensis
ACCGGCGGTGTGGCCGCCGGTGTGACCGCCGGTGTGGCCGCCGGTGAGACGGCCGGTGAGACGGCGCCGACACTGCCTCCTCTGCCGGCCAGGTGGTGATCTCGACCAACATCGCCGAGACGTCGCTCACCATCGACGGCGTGGTGTTCGTCATAGACCCGGGCTTCTCCAAGCAGAAGGTGTACAACCCGCGCATCCGGGTCGAGTCGCTGCTCGTGTCGCCCATCAGCAAGGCGTCGGCGCAGCAGCGCGCTGGCCGCGCCGGCCGCACCAAGCCCGGCAAGTGCTTCCGGCTCTACACGGAGAAGGCGTTCAAGTCGGAGATGCAGGACAACACGTACCCGGAGATCCTGCGCTCCAACCTGGGCACCGTCGTGCTGCAGCTGAAGAAGCTCGGCATCGACGACCTGGTGCACTTCGACTTCATGGACCCGCCGGCGCCGGAGACGCTGATGCGCGCGCTCGAGCTTCTCAACTACCTTTCGGCGCTGGACGACTCGGGCAACCTGACCGAGCTGGGCGCGATCATGGCCGAGTTCCCGCTCGACCCGCAGCTGGCCAAGATGCTGATCGCCAGCACCGAGTACAACTGCAGCAACGAGATCCTCAGCATCACGGCCATGTTGTCGGGTGAGTGCCGCGTGAGCCGCCGACAGTGGATGCTGTCGGCAGGCATAGGCGCGGTTCGGCGCCGCGTGAGCCGCCGACAGTGGATGCTGTCGGCAGGCAGAGGCGCGGTTCGGCGCCGCGTGAGCCGCCGACAGTGGATGCTGTCGGCAGGCATAGGCGCGGTTCGGCGCCGCGTGAGCCGCCGACAGTGGATGCTGTCGGCAGGCAGAGGCGCGGTTCGGCGCCGCGTGAGCCGCCGACAGTGGATGCTGTCGGCAGGCAGAGGCGCGGTTCGGTGCCGCGTGAGCCGCCGACAGTGGATGCTGTCGGCAGGCATAGGCGCAGTTCGGCGCCCGCGCGTGCGCTTGTGGTGTGACACATTGGTCTCGCTATGACACGTGAGTAACGCACACATGCAATTGTTCAGAGTTGTCAAGTCAATTAGTTTCATATTTGCCTTCATTTGACACCAACTGGTCTGCCAGTCAAGAAGAAAATGGAACACTATACTGCACTGTGATCACCTACGTAGTGTCAGTATCCACATGAAACTACATTCAGAACTATGCTGGACTTCGCCAGCAAGGCCTTTGTTTGAACATATATGTCTGTTCAAATGAATTGAACCAGGAGAGACTGGTAGGTATTCTATACCAATGCAGATTTAGATCTTATATATGGTTATATTTTTCTGCGTGCATAGTGATAGTTCAGTTTGGACCATTATATGCGTCACCGAACATGCCACGCGCGTGACATCGTATGCCGTAGTCTGCGTGCCACTTGTGTAACACTTGTCAATATGCCGCGTGCGTGACTGACGTGCCACTATGTGCCGCGTTTATGACTGACGTGCCACTATGTGCCGCGTTTATGACTGACGTGCCACTATGTGCCGCGCTGGTGACCACGTGTGCCGAGGTCGCCGCCCGCCGGGGCCGGCGCGGCGGACGGCGACCTCCCCGCTGACCGCGCTCTCTGTGTGACTCCCTAGGTGAGACTAACAGGTGGAACGCGGGGGTGCTCCTGCCTCTGAACTCTAGTCCCACAGTGTTTCGTGCGGCCTAACGACGCGCGAAAGGCCGCGGACGAGTCCAAGATGCGGTTCGCGCACATCGACGGCGATCACCTGACGCTGCTCAACGTCTACCACGCCTTCAAGCAGAGTGAGTGGTGGTCGGCAGAGCGCCGTCGGCGGCCGCTGCCGATGAGGCGGGGAAGCCCACCCCCCCCAGAGGGGGGAGGGCCCCCCCCCCCCCCCCCCCCCGGGGGGGGGGGGGGGCCCCCCCCCCCCACCCCCCCCCCCCGAGGGGGGGGGGGGCCCCCCGCCCACCCCCCCCCCCTGAGGGGGGGAGGCCGCCGCCCCCCCCCCCCCGAGGGGGGGGCCGCCCCACCCCCCCCCCCCGAGGGGGGGGGGCCCCCCCCCCCCCAGGGGGGGGGGCCCCCCCCCCCCCCCGGGGGGCGCCCCCCCCCCCACCCGCCGGGGCGGCCCCCGCCCCGGCGGGCCCCCCCCCCCCGCCGGGGCCCGGGCCGGGCGCCGGGGGGGGGCCCCCCCGGGAGCGCCCCCCCCCGGGGGAGAGGCCCCCCCCCCCCCCCCCGCGGGGGAAGGGGGGCCCCCCCACCCCCCCCCCCTGGGGTAAAGGGGGGAGTAACCTGTCAGACAGGTCGGCAGCGGCCGGACGCGGGGACAGGTCGCCGGCTCAATCCCAGCCACCCAACCTGGTAGTTTGAGCAGAGCCATTTTGTGTAAAATAGCATAGTTTGTGGGTGAATGTTTGTGTTGTTGTGTAGTATGTGTTTATTGAGTGGCTCTCGACGCACTTCATGCACGATCGCGGCTAGTGGTGCCGCCCACACTGTTTCGCCGGTGGGCCGCGGGATTGGGAAATGTTACCGAGTGGTGCGAGGTGAATGTGTGGTGAAGTTTTAGGAGAAACAATAGAAGCCCAGTTGTTGCTTAACCCTAGAACTAGGGGGGGAGATTTTGACCCTCCTTCCAGTCCTTCATTAAACAAAATAATAACCTCCGAACGTGCAGCGCGATCCTGCTGAAATTCTGCATTCCTTCTGATATTTGGATAGTGGATATTTTGAAGTCCAAATTTTGTGTGGGACCCAGAGCCACCGAACTAAAAGAGGTCAAAATCAGGTCACCACTTCAGTGTCCATTTTGTGTTACTTTTCCAACAGCTGTGAATTTGGAGCTTCAGAGGTACCTCATAGTTTTACATATCGATGTTCGTTCAAATAAAAATATAAAAATAGGTTGGGTGATCTCAAGTCATGCTTTAAGGTCAGGTCAAGGTCGAAGCTAATTGTGTGTTCCCATACTGTGATTACAGCCTAGCAATCACAGCGCAAAAACCTAACTAATTATGATTGAGTGTATTGTCTTAAAAAAGTGCGCAACGTTTCTGGTCGCTATCAGGTCAGGTTACAAAGGCATGATCCAAGATATTTACCTGTTACCTCTCCGCAGAACCGACTAATCGTCGAAATGCCATTGGTCGTTCTTTTAGGCAGCTGAATTATGTCGCATCCCCTAATTACATGAGGTGCGATGTCTCCTACCTGTGCTTCAATGTTTGCACCTTTTCAAGGTGTCGACCAGTGATTCAGTGACTGGCGGATCTAAGTTGATCCTCTCTGCCGAGTACCGACTTGTGGGGTAGTTTTGAATGCTGGATTATAATCCAGTACTCTTCCAAATTATAGAAATATGGCATAGGTCATCCTAGTTCAATGACCTATGTGATCTAGTGTCATGCAAGTTGACTATGCAAAAAAAATTTTTTTTAGGTTAGTTTCCACTACTGAATTATAATTACCGCTCTTTTTATTCCATAAATGCACAAACTATGGAACTTGATAAGGTGTGAAAAGTACACCACTGAATGGAAATGACTGCCCACTCAAATGTTACTACGTGACCATTCATCAAGTGTTTGCCATGCATTGCATGCCATGCAGTGCCATTCGTTGCAGCGCATCCTCCCAAGTTCACCTCTGCCTTATCGCTTTTCGTTCGTAGTTTGAAAGTTACGGTGCAATTACGTTTGAACGCGGAAAAATTGCTTCCCATGCCTTCAGGTATGATTTTGGCCTTGAAGTCGCGTTTTGATAGTAGCGTATAGGCCTTGAAGTCTCGTATTGATATTATCATTTTGGTAATAGCTGAGCTCGCGATCAGCTCAGCTAGCTATTTATACCAAGGTTTACTGGAAAATGTCATTTGGTTAATGACTAGTAGTAAAAAAAAACCAGCAACTTCTCAGTCAGTGACACCCAGTGTTGGATTTTCACTTCTTGTTCTTGGATTCGGAGTGTATAATCCTTGAGTTCATGCAATTATGGAGTGCATAATACCTGGTAATCATGGGGTGAATACAAATTACTGAGACAAAGAAATAAAGTCTTGTTTTTCCATTCAAGAAGCATACATTACAGGTGTTTCATCCCACACAGCCTAAGTATGCCGCCTGATGCTGGATCACATGAAAATAGTATTCACTGAGAATACAAACTTCACATAGCAGTCATCTGTGTTGTGGTGCTGGAAAAGTGTTAAATATACTGTCATTGGCAGGAAGTGATGCATTTAATCGTGATTGATTCTCCATGCGAGTTTGAATATATTTCAACTTCAGGTATGTAGGTATATTACTATGATGAAATATATTATTCAAGCTTAGGGTATCCACAAGACACGTCTTACACAGTTTACCTCCATGAAGCAAACAAATTGGTTAGGCTTGGTTATGTTATGATAAGTTGGGCTCTACTCTTAAGTTGGACAAGTTTTCATATCCAATGCTTTTTTCTATTTCAAGAATTTGTTTTTCAACAATGAACCAGGCAAGGTTAGGTTATGTCAGGTTATGTTCTTTAATTTGCATTTTTTTTTAAGAAAAATACTGGTTGAAATTTTTCTTTTTTCAAGAGAATTGTTCTTTTTGCATTGAAGGTTAGGCTAGGTTAGGGTAGATTATGCCACATTTTTTCTTTTGCAAATTAATTTTTACACTATATTACCCAACTCCAAGCCCATTTATTGGTGTTGTTTTGCCTGCCAACTGGAAAGTATGTATTTACAGTGGAAGTGAGTGGTCACACCATGTAAACCACATTTTTAAACATGGCATTGGAAAAAGGAATTTCAATAACCCAAAATTACCCTAAACTGCAAATTTACAAATGGAAACAAAGTGATGATGAACAAGAATTATGCCTTTCACATCAGGAACCACAAAACCTCAATATCCCTTATGGAAAATGATTGGTCCTGAACCCTGTGCTGATGAAGAATGCCCATGGCATGGTTGGATTTAAAAAAATAATGTATCAGGACTGAAAAAAAATGTTTCCAATAGGAAATTTGAATCCATTCATTCCATGCACCACCATAGGCATTATGTTAAATTTGGAAATCATTATGTCGCATTGGCAACAACAAAAGTGTACAAATTTACACCTGTGATTAGCATGCTCCAACTGTTACCCATCGAAAGCCAGCATTAATAGCAATTAGCCATATTCGCCGCAATAGCATCGGCAGAAAAAAAACAGAGTTCCTACAAGGGGTATGCTCAGATAATAGGAGTCACAGAAGATAATAAAGCAGCACCTACCAGTTACTATTCCCACAGCACCTACTCTTTTCCCCGAGGCGCACACCCTGAGGAGAACGAAAACAGAAAAATAACAATGGCTTCCTCCCCGGCTTCGTACCTTGGCCGTTGCCTTGGCTGACTCGATAGGCCTTGGGATGGCCCAAGGCCGGCTGGCCTTAACCTTCATCAGGGCTGGCAGCGACTTGTGTTACATTGTCACAAAAATAATGCAATCGAGACAAGCTGCTCTTTTACCTTTGTCAACAAAGATTTCATCCCATTGGCTGAGTTCAAACCATTAAGCCAATCAGCAGCCTCCGTACAGTCAGCCGGAGTTGACGAAAGACCAGTAAGCGGCTGTTAACCACCCCTCATTTAGCAGTGTATAAGAACATGACGGCTAAATTTCCATTTTCCCGGAGTGGGAGAAATTAGTTGTCGGAGTGGCATAAACACTATTATTGCCACCAGTTTGTGGTGTATTGAAACAATGTAGGTCATGAAATGGAAGGACACTGAAATTTCTGGTTATATGGTGGTCCATTTGACTGTAAAATGTAACCAGATTTGAAGAACGTTTTGGTACCATTTAGGTCATTTTCTTGCGTAAAATCCATCGGATATCTTTTTTGTTTTATTGCTCTGGACTGGTCCAGGATGCAAAACGATCAGTTTTGTTCATGTCAAGTTATGTAGAACATCTCAATCTTCAAGGAAACAAAAAGGAATGCATTATTTATGGCCTTTCTTGGCCGTAGTTTAAAAAGCTCCGACCGGAGTGGGAGCTGGAGAGCCGCGAATCCATCGAATCCAAGAAGCGCCGTTCGGGTCTGGCCAGTCTGGGAATGGTGGTTTCCCTTCATTAGGCGAGCCGAGAATAGAGGTTTCTTTCACTTGGCGAGGAATTTTTCTTGTATGCACCGAGTTGCCCACTGGATGGAAAGAGACGAAAGAGGCTCGTTGTAGGCATCGCCAACCTTGGTAGGAACGACCTACGTATCTATTATCAATATCTTCGCCATTTAAATTATTGGCTGGGATAAGCCTCGTGAGTTGTATGATGGGATATAGTCCGATAATTCAGGGACCAGGTAGTGAGACTACTAGTTGATCTCGTGTAGTATCGGCCGACGTAGGAACTGAGGCCCAATTGAGGTTTCTTGAAATTTAATTATTCTTGTTGGTGTAAACTTCAGTATCAAAGCAGAAATATAGCTACCTAGCTAGAATGATGTATGCACAACCAGCTTAATGTTGAGAAGTATGGGTAGCCATAGCAAAATTGTGATTCCTTATATTTTGCAGTGGTGCACATCTGTATCCCTCTGTTGGTGCCCATGCATGCAGTGGCACAACCTAGGACAGGGTTGTTTTATATTCTGGGGGGGGGGAGGACAAGTGGACCCTCAATGTTTGCTTTGCTTCTCAAATGACTTCAACTTTTAACATGGGACTCTATGGAGTGTGCCCCCAATCTATTTCACCCTGCCCATTGCCTTTCATGTATTTCCCCCTCCCCAATAATTTTCATAAATGAACATCCATGACCTGGAAATAGTATTTTCATAAGTGTGTTCTTAATGTGTTGGATTTGGATGGAAGAACCTTTCAGCTTGTTTTGTTTTGTTTTGGAAATAAAGCTTTCATTTTTGTAAGACAATATATTTTCAGGAATAAGGGATTGGTCCCCTTCAGTGCACGGATACAGTAACTCACAAGCATTGTTGTGCTCTAACAAAATGTTTCAGGAAATTGTGAAGTGCACCCCACCTCATACCCCAATAAACTCCATTATTTGGCTTTTTTGTCCCTGCAGCTTCCTGAACATTCCTATGCCATGACAAATCATAATATATGTCCACAAATATTTTGGGGATGTGATTGCTTTTGTGATTTGCAAGTTGTGTAGGGACTTCTCTAGTTCTCTAGTTCTGTCTAGCCTTGCATTCTTCTGAACACTACTGATTCCAGCATTTTCACAAATGAATAATGTACACATGAAGGCATGGCTGTTTATTAATTCACATGTTTCAGACAATTGCATACCACCTGCACCATTTCATGGAACAAATACATTGGTATTAATGTTGTATGCAGATTGCAGAGTGATCCTTAAGCATCTGCTGTCATCTGTTGCACATGCTAGCAAGCTGGCACTCGTCTAGTCTTGCTTGCATCTAATTTTCTGTTCCACTTCTGCATCCTCTTGGAATGTTGCTGCAGCTCTCATGGTCACCTGAAATAACAAATGTGCATTATCCTCAATGATGTTGCCAAGTTGCTGTGGCAAGGACATAACATGGCTAGACAAGATGAAGAGCACCAAAACTAGAAGGGTTTTTCATTATCAGCCGTTGATTACCATATGTTATAGGCCCTTGGAGCATGCTGCATCCTCTGCTTCATCACAATCCAATAATACTATTGGATTATGACAGCTGGTTGAGATTGCTGTTTAAGCAAGGCTCTTCACGATATATCATGTAATGTAAGGAGTGGATTTTTTTGGGAGTGTATAATTCTTTGGATGACAAAAGTTCCAAAAAAGGACCATATTTCCAACACTGGTGACACCCCAACTCTAACATATTCGACCCTTCGTGGATGCTCAACGATATAATGTCTGCGCCCCCCAAAACAGAGGGCGCTACGCCCGGGAAAAACCCCTTTTTTATTTAGAGTAAAAGAAAAAAAAAAAGAGAGAAGGGGCCCCCCCCCCCCCGGTAGAACAAGTACGGTCTGCAGGCGGCAGTTCACGGTTTAATATAGCGTGTAGCCAATCACCACCATCACACAGCACAAGGCATGAGCCAGGTGACATGGCTATTTCAGTTCATACTTGGTAAACGCGGATGCAAAATTGCTGTTTTCCGTAGACAAATCCATGTTGCAATTATTTTTGCATTATATAATATGTTTTTCTCGTCAAATCTACAAAATCAAGCAACTTCGTGTCAACATACGCGCCAGAGGGTCTCCCACATTCCACGCACCGGAGGGGGCGGATTGGCCCACTACCCAAAATATCTGAGGCTACTAGAGCTAGAAGCACACAGTTTGGAGGATAGAGGCTGTAGTGGACTCACTTCAGTATATACTTCATGACCGTAGGTTAATGTCTTCGGGGTCAAATGAGTTCGAGATAAGCCGCCGCAATTGAACATGAGAAATAGGACGCTGGCGTCTGTGAACGCTTACAGTATACAGTTATCGGAAAAACTATTTTGGTGCCATCCGAAAATGTTCTACAATGGCTTACCATTTCGCAATGGTTTCTTGCAGGCACTGAGGTGAGCATGGGAGGAAACTCACGTGATATGAGTGAGCGTTGTTTTATGGATTGGTTGCAGATAACCCCTAGGAACATTCAAATGCATCATGGGAATTGCATGCCCCCAAAATAAGCATCTCGGGCTGTGCCAGGCAGTGAAACTGAGAGGGTACAGACTTTAGTGTGATGTGTCGGATATTTTGTCGGAGAGGGTACAGGGTATTTTGTCGGAGAGGGTACAGACTTTAGTGTGATGTGTCGGATATTTTGTCGGAGAGGGTACAGGGTATTTTGTCGGAGAGGGTACAGACTTCAGTGTGATGTGTCGGATATTTTGTCGGAGAGGGTACAGGGTATTTTGTCGGAGAGGGTACAGACTTTAGTGCAGTGATAAATTATTCGTAAAATAGGGTGGAATATCCCATTCTCTGAACACTCAATCGACATCTTTCCAAGAAGTATCGACATCCTGCTCTTTGATGCGTCCTTATCAAGTCTTCGTGATTCCTTTCTAACAGAATCCCGTTTATAAGTATCATGTGCATGCTTTCGATAAGGAATGGTGATACACGAATATTTTGACGCCATTTCAGGTAAAGAGATTACTTAAAATGTGATATGGCATACATTACCAGTTTATAGCACAGGTATTATTTCTTCTATCCTGAATATAGCTCTTCCTAAATTGTGAATCTCAAAACAAATGATGAAGGTAGTCATAAGTACCTAAACCATAGGCTGAAATTTGAGTCTGAAAGACATCAAAATCATTTTCAATGACACTAATTCGAAAGCAAATTTCGACATCCCACTGTGTCGTTTCGACATCTCACACCTAACGAAAAACCATTATTTTAACCCTGCTTTAGTGTGATGTGTCGGATATTTTGTCGGAGAGGGTACAGGGTATTTTGTCGGAGAGGGTACAGACTTCAGTGTGATGTGTCGGATATTTTGTCGGAGAGGGTACAGACTTGTGATTGTCGATATTTTGTCAGGTATGGTATTTGTCAGAGGGTACAGACTTTAGTGTGATGTGTCGGATATTTTGTCGGAGAGGGTACAGGGTATTTTGTCGGAGAGGGTACAGACTTTAGTGTGATGTGTCGGATATTTTGTCGGAGAGGGTACAGGGTATTTTGTCGGAGAGGGTACAGACTTCAGTGTAATGTGTCGGATATTTTGTCGGAGAGGGTACAGGGTATTTTGTCGGAGAGGGTACAGACTTCAGTGTGATGTGTCGGATATTTTGTCGGAGAGGGTACAGGCTTCAGTGTGATGTGTCGGATATTTTGAACGCGTATGTAGAAATCGGTGTACTTCTTGCAGTGCGTAATGTTGTGAATGGACCCAAATAATATGGTATTCTTAAGAGGGGTCAGGAAGTTTCAGGATTCTCTAGCGATATGGAACAATGACATACCTCCCATAATCCGTCCCGGGAGGCGCCCATGGGCAGCCCCTAGAACCGCCCTTGCCACCAAAACATAATTTTGTTCCACGTAGATAATATTGAATGAGCATGCTCATTTCGAAATCGTTCGAAGGCATGGAACACATATGAATATGAAGCCATGACATGGACTCCACATGCCACCGAAAATCGCCCTGGAGCCGCCCCTGGGCAAGCCAGAATGCTAAATTTATAAAATCACAAACTGCGTGCAAGTAATAGGTAATGAACATCCGAAAATTTCGTCAGCCTTTCTTTGCGATATGGAGCTATGGCATAGACACCTATTTTCCAACAAGAAAAGGGTTCATGTCTCGATTCTTACGGTATTCGTATATAATATAAGTATATGTTTATGCTCACCATGACGGATCGTGATACATGTGCATCTCGTAGCACAATTCCAGATAAAGATATTGCTTTTGATGTGTTACATTGCATAATACCAGTTTATTGCACAAGTGTTTGTATTGTCTATGTGATTCATTGCACAATGCAAGTTTATCGTATATGTATTTTTATCATGATCGTTAACATAAGTATCCCTCAATTATGTATATCTCAAAACAAAACAAAATGTCATAAACAAAACAACAAAACAAACGTCGTATGTTGGCACAATCTTGTCTTATAATTGAGTTTTAGGAACTAAGAAAGGTATTTTCAATGACTATTGCCATGGCGAATTTCAACATCCGTTTGTGCTGGTTTCGACATTTCACACCTAACGAAAAAAAATGAATTATTTTAGCACTGCACCGAGCACCTGCCGTGGCGATCACGGCCGCCACCTGGCGGGCAGCGAGCCTGCCGCCGCCGCCTCTGCTGACCCTCCGTCCGTACTCTAACCGGTGCGTTGCAGACATGGAGGACCCTCACTGGTGCCACGACAACTTCGTCAACTACCGCTCCCTCAAGTCGGCCGACAACGTGCGCCAGCAGCTGTCGCGCATCATGGACCGCTTCAACATGCCGCGCCGCTCCACCGACTTCACCTCCCGCGACTACTACATCAACATCAGGAAGGCGCTCGTCTCGGGCTTCTTCATGCAGGCGAGTCGAGCGGGGCGTCGAGCGGGTCGGCGAGGATGAGTTGGGTGGGTGGATGTGCGTTCATTGGACTCCGAATGTTTACGGGCGAGTGGAAATGGTAGCTGGATGATGTCGAGTATGCCGTGACATGTGGAGCACGTACGTGGATATTGAAATGTATTAGCTTACGTGCTGCTGACCTCTGCAAACGACTTGGGCGCCATATGACGGCGTGGTTGGAACGTCCTTAAAGTCCCAATAATAAGCCAATGAATCAAAGACCCTCTGTGCATTTCACGAATTATCTTCTAGGGCCACCACTGGATGGGGCTCCTGAGCGGTTGCTACACATTTCCACACTCGTTATTGGTGCTTTCGTCATCTTGAAGAAGAGATAGTCCATAGTAGTTGCTCGGCCAGTTCCACTACACGGACGTCTGTTCACTGGTGGAATTCTGATAAGCAGCTGAAATGGATACAGTATGTGTACTAGTGATGTCGATCCCGGGATACCGGGATTGTATCAGTCCCGAATCTCGGGATTGGGATGGCCGGGATCCCGAAATCCCGACTGACAAAAATAACAAATTGTACAGCTAAATGCTGCTATAATTCAGAGGTGAAATAACAACGCTGTCTCAAGTGGTGTTTTCACTAGGTTGACCAAATATTAGTCCGGATTTAATCAATTTCCAGCCTGAGTTCTTGCGGCAGAAGAAGTCCGGCTGGTTTCGTTATTCATCCATTAGTTTGTTTTTCGGTCACAGAAGTCGCCCGACTTTTGACCGCATCAAAACGCCAGTTCCACGTCACACGATTCAGTCTGGGAGACCCCAGTCTCAGGTTCCGAGATTGAACACTACGTCGACTGCTTACTCCGCGTGGGGGGCGGGGGATGTCTGCGCATAGCACTGACACATGATACCAGCGCGGCGCAACAAGACACCGGACGATGTGAGCGTGAGGCTTGGTGGAGAAGCTCAGTGTCCTAGCAGTCGTGTAAGCGGCGAGATGTCGGACTTCGTCGTGTTTAAGGGGAGTGCTGTTTGGGAGCATTTTCTGCGTGAGACAATCGGCCAAAGTGCCAAGTGCCGTTACTGTAGAAAGGTGCTGAAGATTTCGGGTGGATCCACAAAAGGCCTTCACACCCACGTAAAGAGCCAGCATCCAGATCGGTACGCCGGTTCATCGAAGTATGGAGCGTCTCAAGACGATTCGAACTCAGACCGGCCACAGCCTGCTGCAAAAAGGACCAGGCCCCTGGACAGATACTTTTCACCCAACGCTGAGGATGATCTGGACTCCATGCTGGCAAGATTGTGCAGCAGGGACGGGATTCCGTTCAGTGTTTTTTTGCACTTCACCGGACTTGCGCAACCTTATGGCTGCCAAAGGGTTTAAAAATCCACCAACCGGTCACGAGGCAATCCGAAATCGTGTCATGAGGCACTGTGCCAGGATCAAATGTCAGGTAAAACAAAAGCTGACGATGAAATAACGCAAGGCACGAGGTTCTCTCTCACAATCGACGAATATACGTCTCTCAGGAATCGAAGATATATGAGCGTGAACGTGCACTCTGGTGCAAAGGTGTGGGGCCTCGGTGTGGTTCGGTGTCATGGTTCTATGCCAGCGGAGAAATGCATGGACCTGCTGAAGGTCAAACTAACTGAGTTTGACCTCGACCTCAACCTGCACGTGACATGTGTCACCACGGACGGCGCATCCGTCATGGTGAAGTTCGGAAGAAGTTTGCCGTGCGAGCACCAGCTGTGCTTTGCACATGGCGTGCATCTTGCGGTAATTGATGTTTTATACACGAGTGACGGCGGAGCTAAGACGACCAGTGAGGCTCGTGACGCCTGTGCGTCACCAGATACGGAGTCACCTACGGATGGATCGGATGAAGATGACATCGGGGAGGATGACGTCGTTGGGGTCGAGGATTACAATGAGCTGCAGGGCTCACGAGCCGAAGCGGTTCGAAGCGTCCGGAGAATTGTGCGATGGTTTCGAAAATCGCCCGTGCGAAACGAAGTGCTTCAAAAGTACGTGACGGAAGAACAAGGTAAGCAGGTGATGCTAATTCTTGATTGCAAAACGAGGTGGAACAGTTTGTTTGCAATGCTGGAACGATTTATTACACTAAACAGCGCAGTGCACAAAGCAATTATTGACATAGGTGACAAGAAAGTGCAGATGACCAGTGATCGGGAGCTCGACATGGTGCGGGAGATTGTTCGGTGCCTCAACATCGTAAAGTTGGGGGCAGAGGCCCTGTGCCGCAGAGACAGTGGACTGTTAGAAGCCGAAGCTGCTCTGAAGTTTGTGCTCAGCTCCCTGGACAAGGAAGGCGGCCAGCTGGCAAAGAGGTTCTACGATGCTTTGACGCTGAGGATTCGTCAGCGTCGCTCTTAGGCGGCTGCAGTCTTGCAGGCGCTGCATAACAACTTGCTGCCTCAAGACGAGGCAGAAAGGGAGATATTCCCGCAGGCCACTCGGAGAGAAGTAGATGAGTACATAACTCGTATGATACAACGGATGAGTGGGGAAAGGATCGGTGATGCTGTGTCTGACAGTGAGAGTGAGGGTGTCGAGCAGTCCGCGCCGGAGCCGACTCTGCAGCAGCAGCTGCAACGCGCGCTGGAAACGGCGGCGAAAAGTCGTGTGCCTGACGCACCGGGACAGCTTGGAAGACCCCAGCTTTCAAAGGCAGTGAAAAAGAACTGGAAAATCTTCCAGTTTCTGGGAAAGGGCCACTCGCCAGCATGGCCTATAAGTGGCTCAAAGGCATTGTCGCCACGAGCGTCGAATCTGAGCGAGTGTTCTCAACTGCAGGTAACATAGTGACAAAGGAACGTTCCCGTCTGAATGACGATACAGTTGATGCCCTGTGCTTCTTAAAATGTCACTATAGGTAAAAGCTTGGCAACATGCTTATTCGATTCCGCTTAGCAGTCGAGTATACTTATTGTTGTGCGAGTGCATCGCATGGAACAGTCTTATGTTAATCGAGTAATACATGTACATCATTTGATCCTGTGAGTATCCCTTTTTCTGAAGGCGAGGAAAAATGATCGAGATCGCCTGTTTGAATACCCGACGCTGGGTAGGCAATTATCAAACAACAAAGGGCGTAGAACATCCAGTCTATTGATGGAGTATTGTTACTCCACTGAAGGTGTGGTTTTCGCGATGCATTTCAGGTGCTTCAGGGAGTTACTCCGCGCATATCGTAACTAAATGTGAATGTGTGAATGATCACTCGATTGTCAAATGGATAAAAGGCGTTTGCATGGCGCATCTGGACGTCATGAGTCGAAATTCTGATCGGAATACCTTGGATTATTAGAGAGAATATATGAATCCCGGGATCCCGGGCAATCCCGGGATTTTTTTTTCCGGAAAATCGCGAAATCCCGGGATTGGGAAAACGGCCCGGGATCGACATCCCTAATTGGTACTGACATGTTTCGTGGGGAATTTCACCGCCGGCAACCAGACAGCCGTGTCTCCGTGGAACGTCTGCACACGTGTGAGAACCCAGGCTCGACCAGCTCTCTGGGCCGTGTAGTATTCCGCACTGACGTGTCGCTGCGTTGGGCCGCCAGGTGGCTCACCTGGAGCGGACCGGCCACTACCTGACCTGCAAGGACAACCAGGTGGTGCAGCTGCACCCGTCTACGTGTCTCGACCACAAGCCAGAGTGGGTGTTGTACAACGAGTTCGTGCTGACGACCAAAAACTACATTCGGACCGTCACCGACATCAAAGGTGGGTGGATATCTTCAGATTCGTCGGTGACCATGTCGAATCAGAATGGTTTGTGTCTTATTTGATCCTTGCTGAGTATATTCTACGTCTTGTTTAACCCAAAGCGCGTGTCCTATGAATAGTTCACACATGGCCCACGTCTCGCGGATTGTGGTCGTTTCGGACCGGCTCGCTCTAGTGATTTGTGCCGCTTGGCTGTCTGTGCGGCTTGGCTGTCTGTGTGGCTTGGCTGTCTGTGCGGCTTGGCTGTCTGTGTGGCTTGGCTGTCTGCGCGGCTTCGCTGTCTGTGCGGCTTGGCTGTCTGTGCGGCTTGGCTGTCTGTGCGGCTTGGCTATCTGTGCCGGTGGGTCGCCAGAGAAATGTGTGAAAAGTGCGAATTAATTACCGTTGTCTAAGGTCACATTACGAAAATCTAGAAACGCCGCGTTGAGTCAAATACAGTCGAACCTTGGCTAGAACATGGCATGCAGCGGTCGAATGAAGTATGCACGTGGTGCCCGCCAATTTGCCATGCACTTTCAGATGTAAGTCGATTTTAACATGGGAGTTCCGTAGAAATCAGGGACTTCTTGCTTCAAATCCATTCTCATCTAAGACACGGACGTTCTAAAAGAGCCACGTGCATTCATGTACAGTAAACCAAGGGGAATCAGACTGTGCATTTCGTTATGTCGTTGTGTTTCAACTTAGCACGACAAATTGCATTATATATGGAATATGTTACGAGAAATGGCTACTTATCGCTAGAGCAATTACTCTGTACACTTGATCAGCCTCCTCAATTACGAACACTACAGAGAGGATTCAAGCACAGCCGAAGCAGTTCCATGGGATATTTGCAAAGCACACGTGGACGGTGGAGGTGCAAGAGCGTCAGGTTGCATGCCCGAAACCTGTTTAGTTTCGTGACACAGAGATTAAACATCTGGCATTGTGTGCTGGCTTATCAAATGCGAGGTTGGTTGAGCTTCTGTAAGCTGTAGCGTTCGATATTGATCCTTGCAATGCTTGCAACATATTGCAATCAAACATTAGTTGTCCTATCGCCCGGTGTTCGATAACCTAAACTGTGATATCACGTATGGTAATTGTTGGCAGCAGGAAAACATGGACATAGCTAAATAATGTGAGGTTTTGCAATTATTTTCAACATGGCAACTAGCCAATTTAATTGGCATGCGACACCTATCAACCTACTCGCACAGGTCATTTGGCGTCAGCAATGTATGTTATAACATCCAGCCGTTCAATGGCAGTGAAGGTTATGCGCTTTAGTGTGCATTGAGTGATACTGAATTAGCTATATGAAGAGGCAGAGGCGGTTCCAAGCGATCGAATTAGTGAGGTATGAAAGCACTACACAATTGCAAAAGTTGTTCTTCACCTACGGTGTAGTCATTTTGCGCATACGTTTTGACCAATGCTTTTGAAAGTAGTAAAACGTATTATATTAATATTTAAATTCAACTCAGTTTCTGGTGGGCTCCGCTTGGCCACGAAATACTTGGAAGGGGGTCACATAGTCATCACTCCCGACGACTTGAAAACTAATCAGCCGATTTATCGCGGAAAATGGCGATCGATTTCTTGTGTTGTGACACATTAACTTGATTTATGATAAGATTGAGGTTATTCTCACATTTCGATATAAACGCGGATTAGACTGCCCAAGTTATAAAAATGAAGTACCCAGGCAAAACGTTCCTCCCAAAACCTTCCTCTGGTACCGCCCTTGCCAAGGCATGCATTAAGCACCTTTCGAATGTGTAAGGTCCCATGATATCGTCGACGTCTGACAAAAACAGTTCCGTGAAAGAACGCCTTCCGAAAAACTTGCGTGGTGTCATCCATGACCAGTATACGATTTCCGAACTTCTAGAACGTCTACCGAACATTATCCTTGTGCACATGTAAGAATAAAGAACTTCAACTTCAACAACTGCAATGCACCTGCAGATTCAAACCCGACCTTCCATCCCACCCGCTCTGCATCCACCTCTGGCATGCATGCATGTTCTAAGCTTTGGAATACTCTGCACAATAGCCATATGATACGTGGTGCACAGTTTTAAAGTAATATCACAAGTGAACTGAACGAACCAGAATGAAGCAATTGTTCTTTCGCCCCCTCTCCAAAAAGCGTTTCGAGCCGCCATTGACCAAACCTATTTTCAAAAATTATCTCAGACTGTATCGAATATCCCATAATCGTTCATGTAGCTCTATAGTTCCTTAATATCACAAACTGTATGCACTCCAGCTGTAAACTTTTCACCCCATTGCTTACCGACTTTGGATACGCCTGTGGTAAGCATGGTCATCTAGCCAATTATCTTTAATATTGATTACCACGTTTAGTGAGGAATGGCCAAATGCTTCTCGAGTTTAGATGTAAAATTCATGCATGCTACGGAGCTATAGTGTCAAAAACCGATAAAATTTGCCCTGCAGAAGCCCATGAATTTCGAACTTATAAATGTGAAGGTACAATGAATGCCCTATCGATTGGCTATCGACTCATGCCAGCTAGATACAAATCAGTCCATAAACATTGGAGCTATAGCAGTGCCAAGATGTGAAAGTTAACCGCTCTCGATATTTCGAAGCGTAAGTCATGTGTGTGCCATTTTCGTCGTAATGAAGTTACGGCTGGCAAACGAAACCGTGTGCATTGCTGCTTTATTCTACTGGTGATCGCTTGAAATAGCAGCATCAATGGATAAAACATCGATTTTTTTCAGCAAATCAAGAGATAAAAAAACTGATGATGATAGGTGGCATCAAGCAAAAGCGAAAGCAATTCTGCATTCGAAGAAATAAATTGTACAGAAATATGCATTTTTAAAGAGTTAAGGACTTCAACTCTAGGTATGTTTGTTTTGAAGTGCTAAATAATTATTTATGGATGACATATGACCTCTGCAGTCTATGCGCCCGTAAACTACAATAACTAACGAGTTAAGGAATTAATTCTGGGTGTGTGTAATTTTGCGGTCCCTAACCCGGGCATCCCGTTCATTTCAGCTGAGTGGCTGGTGAAGATAGCGCCACAATACTACGAGATGAGCAACTTCCCGCAGTGCGAGGCCAAACGGCAGCTGGAGATACTGATCGCCAAGCTGGACTCGAAACAGTTCCGGGAGGGCTTCTAGGTGGCGCGGCCGCAGTGGAGCAGGCCACGCTGGGCCGACTCCGGCGGGGCGCGACCCCCTGCACAGCGGCTAGTGTGAGCCAACTTTGGTGTCGACTCTGTCGTCCGAGGCGGACCAGCCCGAGCAGACGGGCCGTGGAGGCGGTGGCAGCCGGAGCGGGAGCGGCGGCGGGTGGCAGAATCTGACGGCCACGGCTGCACAACGCGTGTCGTGCCGGTCGTGACGCAACGGGCAGGCGGCGGCACCACCGCCGTGGCGCGGTGTGGCCGACGGGCCGCCCAGAGAACGTGGTGACCGCCGCCACCGACCACCTCGGTGGTACATAGCCCGAAGGCGTGCCGCTGTTGCGCGTGGACAACTGTACATCCCTGGAGTGATGTGGAGGGCGGATGCAGGCTGGTTGGAGCGGAGGCGGCGGCTCCGTCGCCGCGTGCTGCCCGACCCTCCCCAGCCGACCACTGTATAGTTCTCTGTAGCGCCGTTCATTTCATATGCTGCCGCTTGCACCGAGCCGCGGTGTTTCTCATGATTCATACGTTGTGCTGATGGTCCGGCCCAGTACCCGCGGACGTTCGAGCACGCACGCTTTGCGCGGAAGGTGAGTATTGGAATCGTAAGTCGAGAGATGGCGTGGTTAGACGGGCATGAAATTCGCGGTGTGGCCGCCCCCTATTCGCTACACTGGAATATTATTTCTGTACCATGTCCGTGGATTGTAGGCGTGACGGGATTAGTTGAACCACTCCACTGTCAATACAGGACTCGTGATTTGAGTAACATTGGAGTAAAATAAATGTCGAAGCATATACTGAACTGTTATAAAGTTGCAAACTCCCAGCCAAGGGAATTTGGGTTTCCAAGGGTACAGTAATCTTTCAATAGGAAATATGTACAGCAAGGTGCAACGTGTGATTCATGCTGTTTACATGAAGGGAGATGCAGTATATTTGTCCGCCGCGAAGGGAAGATTACTTGGAAAGGGTTAAAAACCGTTATCTTATGCCAAGATCGGACTCGCCTGCTACTGTTTACTCCGATGGATGCCGAATTTCGTCTCAAGTTATCAAGCTTCGTCATCGACGCACGACCCAAACTCGGGAATTGCCGAAACTACATCCCGCCTGCATGCAAATTAAGCTCGCCCGCAATGCACGGCATAACGACTCGATACTGTATTTGTAAAACTCATTTCTCCGCATCTCGGCCTTGCCATCACGATCCTGCCGCAACGAGGCATCACACAGTCACGGCGAATGAAGCCGCCGCCCAGATTCTGTTCACCGGTGCGCGACTGGCCCGTGTCAATCTCCTGGCGCTCCGCTTGCCCCGTGCTTCGGACAGTAGAAGACCCGAGGTCGGCGGCGGCAAAAGACTGAAGAGGTGCTCCAGTACCATCTGGACACCGGGCCAGGGTAGGTGCTGCAGTGCCACCCTGTGGTCGCTGGAGTCAGGGTAGGTGCCGCCTTGCCACCCTGCGGTCGCTGGAGTCGCGGCAGGTGATGCAGTGACACTACCCCACGATGGTTAGGGCCGTGGCGGCTGCAGCTGTACCACCCTCTGGCAACTGAAGCCGGTGGAGATACTGCCTGACCGCCCTCCGGCAGCCGGGGCCGTAGCGGTTGCTGCTGGGCTATCCTCTGGCGACTGTGGCTGAGGTGGGTGTCGTCATACTGCCTTCTGGTGACTGGGGAGCGCCCGATAGCTTCAGCCCCCTCTAACGAGCGGACCGACGTCTGATCAGGAACGTGGCCGGAGGGAACGGCAGATGCTGTCGCTGCTGCGGCACGGGCTTCACCAGCAGCTGTCCGTCTGTCGGCACGGCCAACACGGCCGTCAGCCAAGTCACGTACGGTCGTCAGTGCAATCGACCAAACCAAGGCCCGCCCATAAAAACTGCGCAGTCATCAACCAAGTCGCGTCCGTTTCAACACCACTAGCACAGCCTGAACCAAACCATGTCGGTCAACACCACCAACAAAGCCATCAACCGATCCAAGTCGGTTGGCACAAACCACGTGACACTCATCCGTCAAGTTCGGAACTCTGAAATTGCTTCCAAGTTGACAAGGTGCTTACAAAAGCGTGTTCCGCTTGCTGCCCGTAGTAGTGCGAAGACAGAATAGCTTCAACACGCGGACCGGAGGGGGCGGATTCGGTCCCCTAAGGTGTCTGGAACTGTCTGAGCCAGAAGCAAAAACTGCAGGGAAAATTACGGCTATAGTGAACTCCCCCAAGTCAAAATTGCATTACCCTAGGTCGATGCCCTCAGGGTCAATTGAGGTCGAGATCAGCAGGTAAACACCGCACCGACGGAATGTGTGACCTTCAACGCTCGACGACCTGGCAGCCAGACAGCCTGCAAGTTGGCTGGCCGAATTTGCACCTCTGCACCGAAATCCGTTATGTGCAACGGATTTCGGTTTGTTTTTGCATATGATGCGCTGATCAATTTTTAATAATGTGGCAAGATAGCATGACAACATCCCTGTCCGGTTCAAGTATCGTCGAAAAACAGGATGGATGGGCGGAATTCGCTCAACTACCCTTTGGGCGCATATTAACGGCTGCACGACAGCGAGCATATGGTCTGAGAACTACATGGGAAGGAAATTAAATGACCAGGCTGTTCCTGACTTCTGAAATGATGCATGCAATACGCAGCAACTTCTGCATGCCCTTTTCCCGCACACACCCAAAACGCCTGGTGTTAGCAAGCTGTGGAAGTCTCCGTCTCTAAGTAGATAACTTACATCGTCCGTCATCTTTGGGACACAATTTACAAGGTATATATGTAGGATACTATATATATATTACCTATATATATATATATATATATTCAACTATCCATCTATCTATATTACTATCCATTCATCGATCCATATGTCCTCTATATACCCATATCCATCCATATGCATATATATATATATGTGTGTATATGTATCGCAGTGCACCCACAGAAGCGGGAGGCTGCTGATGCGGCACCGGTGTCGAGACGTTTCGCGGGCCGTGACGCCGCGCTCCACTTGGTTCGGACGACGCCGCCCAGCCAGCCCTCGGTGGCGATGTGGCAGTCGGTCAGACACGACACCAGCTCATAACCCCGACACTTCACAGTGTCCTCGGTCTTCCTCTGAAATGCAACCGACACAGTAAGGCAGGTGTCCTTGTTCAGGACGTTGCCCGGCTTCTACCCTCTGCGGTGCCACGATAACGCTCGGAGACGCAGCAGGTTGTTGAGTCAACGTCATTTTTAGAAGTTTGCTAAATGGTTGGCGTTATCTTGTCAATTCGTGGTTTTCTGCGATCACATTAAACGTCTGAATACATTGCTGCAGCATAGATACAAACATTCTTAACCATGTCGTGTGCCACCGGGAGGACCTCCCTAATATCATTCACTGTAGAAGCTAAGATTTGAAAGTAAAAGAACGAAATGCTGGCTACTCCAAAGAAGCTGGTCCCGAATTACTGTCTTCACACGAGATAATTCGCAAGCTCAGGGCGTACCAGGCACAACCCGTCCACTGGAAACGATCGGTGTGTCGCACGTCGAATAAAACTGAAGAGTGATACTTAGGACTGCAACCGACTACATACATATAAAAAATGGGACTGCCGAGCATTCCTAGAGACCCACTGTGAAACAGACTGAAACAGCTTCCACGCTGATGATGTGCGAAGACGGACAAATCTCGGAACTGAGATTAAGAACTCAGAATGTGGACTCACTGAGGACTGTGGATGGGATTAAGAAGCGGCAACGATAACCCAGAGTAAATGTTGGGAATAATACAAGTATTGGCTGCGAATGGAGGACGAGATAACACGTGCACCGGAAGGGGGGGTATGGATTCGCCCACCCTCCTGCTTTCGACATCTCATAAACGGGCAGTGATATTGTAATGCAGTCTTGTAACTTGCGAAGTGATAAGCGCATGCTACGCAAAAAACAAACTTTTTTATCCGTTGGTAAATATAGGAACTGCGGGATGCAAAATCGACTGACGGTCCGTCGGCCGGCCGCCAGCCAGCCAGCCTAGTGTTCACAATGTTACAAAGGTTTCGGCGGTCTGGTGTGCCCGGCGATCTCGATTTATGACGCTGAAGGCATCGACGAGAGATAATCAAATGTATGCCGCAGTTCACTACAGCCGTAACCTACCTCCCAAATTGTGTGCTACCTTCAGTACTTTCCGAATGGGCGCTTATTGACCTTGTATTCGGAGCGCTCTTAAACCCAAATGATCAATCAGTACTTTCCGAGACTAGAGGGGATGGCGGAATTCCCCCCCAGGTTCGCGTTATGTGAAAAGCCCTCCGGCGAGCGTGCTAAGGGGTGACGCCGATGACTGCTGCCCGTGACCGAGCAATACTCACGTCGAGTAGGAGCGAGACAGCGATCTGTCCTACGTCCAGACGACACAGCGCCAGCAGTGACCTCTGCCCGAGTCGGTTCTCTGCAGACGACAGTTATTGTAGTTTAGGGGCGCATCGACTGCACAGGTCATATAGCGCCCATAACTCAGTCTGCAGCCGACAGACGTCCAGCTGGGGTGTGCCACACAGCGGACATCGTGTCGCATGACGGACGTCGCGCCACATACTCGACAGCCGACAGACGTCCAGCTGGGGTGTGCCACACAGCGGACATCGTGTCCCATGACGGACGTCGCGCCACATACTCGACAGCCGACAGACGTCCAGCTGGGGTGTGCCACACAGCGGACATCGTGTCGCATGACGTACGTCGCGCCACATACTCGACAGCCGACAGACGTCCAGCTGGGGTGTGCCACACAGCGGACATCGTGTCGCATGATGTCTAAATAACGGACGTCGCGCCACATACTCGACAGCCAGACACTCAACTGACGCGTGCACCAAACAGGTAGCCACCGGACGAAAATGCAACCAAAATAGATTATTCACGTTACGTCAGTGTTCATCAAGGGTCGGAGGTGACGCCGATAGAAGATATTCGCCACAGCAAGCCAGTAATGCTGAATTGATGGTTTACCAGTCACATCTAGTGGGCAGGAAGAGAAGGGAAATGTTGAACATTAAGAAACAAATAATTCAGGACTATTTCCCAACATGCACACTCATTTAAACTCCGGTCATATGGCGATACCAATCGTGGGCATCAATGAGTCGAGCGTGAGGGAGGCAATCTGCCAGTTGGGCCATTTCAACGCAACAATTAGACGTCCGCAATGCTGATCAATGCTGAGATGCAACAGTATATCGCATGGCATTAATTAATAGGGCACATTTTGTACAGCTGTCAACCTGCCCCCCCAGTACATCAGCACGACCCTCCCCCCCAGTATATCAGCACGACTCTCTCAGCGTGTCGTAAGCCACTGCAGTCGTGCCAGCCGTACGTCCCGATTGGGGTGGGGGTGGGGATACCTGTGAGGTCGACATGCTGTAGAGATGTGAGGCCGGCTCCACACAGACGAGCCGGCAGGGTCAGCGTCCTGACGGCCGCGTCCGACAGGACACAGCCGCGCAGGCACAGGTGCGTCAGTCTGTCGCAGAGACGGGTGTCTCAGTTGTGACAGAGAAAGGCTAAAGAAGTAGAAGTCCAATGTCTTTGGGATGGGTTCAAATGCAGCCTTCCCCACAGTGTACATATTCGTTTCGGGTTGAGAAGGCTGAGAGGATCGGGTTGGGAAGCACATGCAAACTATAAAAACAAACAAATCGGCCACTATTCGTGACAGTGAAATACACACTAGCAAGACTAATGAGTTTCCAGTCTGGTTAGAGATGTATAAATTTATATGTATGCTAAGAAATATAGCCCGCTTTTCAGATGCAGGATGCAAATATTTTCGCTGTTAGGAGTCATTTTCCACCCAAGTCTTCGAATTTCGAACACGCTGCCCTTCCCTCCGCCGCTCAGTCGATTTTCCAGCCAAAGGAACCCCTATCAGGGGAATGGGCGGTCCCCCTTAGAAGGAAAAGACGGTCCCTTGAGAGAAAGAGGTGCCTCTTCAGCATTCAGCATGCTCGAGTGCACCTCGCCGCCCGCTCAACAAATTTTCAGCGGAAGCCGCTCTTTCAGGAACTTCCTGGATCTGCCCCCGATCACAGATATGCAAAAGTTCGATACATCAATATAAAAGGGCTATGCTTGCTAGTCTACGCCAAATTTCCATCCTATGAATTATGAACTTTGATATATCTGCATTTAGTTACGTGTCGTCCTCCACCGACCATGAGCAATGAGATCATTGTTCTCAAATAAAAGCCTGATTCCCAACAATATAATGCGATAAAAAATTACTTCGTCTAAATGAAGCCCAGCTACACAAATTTGTCTGCGAAAATAATATATATATATATATATATATATACTTATATATTGACTAATACATTAACTAGTCAATTTGATGTAGGTAACATTTGGAACATAAGGAGGGTGGTGTCCACTTCATACTTCGTCTACTGCAGCTCTTCATCGCCATGCATTTTGGCATCGTGAACGCTAAACGATGGTACTGTTTTACTGTGCAAAATCACGGAAAACATGTACGGAATGACAGGAAAAAGTCTTGACAGAAAAATGACAATGACAGAAAAAAAGTTAAAAGAACATCGCTGCTTTTTCCACATCCTCAACCTACATCCCTGCTTCACTTAGTTCTCGCTAGATGACAACCGCTTGAATGTTCTTGACTGCTTACAATAGCTGACTGAGAGTGAGTGGGCTTTGTTGAGGTCCACGTGATGGAAGCAGGTCTCAGGCTATGTTGAGGAATGTATTAAAGGTACCATCCGATTAGTTCATGTGTATCTAGTGTGAAACTCTTCGGATG
Organism: Ashinkailepas kermadecensis; assembly: GCA_034440615.1. Lineage (NCBI taxonomy): Eukaryota > Metazoa > Arthropoda > Thecostraca > Neolepadidae > Ashinkailepas > Ashinkailepas kermadecensis. The sequence goes on from JAOTOM010001201.1 coordinate 24,726, forward strand.
TTTCAATATATATTTTCTATCACCATTCCAAATTGTAAGATGTATGGTGTTTTGACATATTAGGGGTATTTCGATATAAGGATCCAGAAAATATTGAAAGTGATGCAAAAAAACCAGATGCATTAGGTGTCAACTGGCACCCAACCCACATAATTTGAGAACACTGCATGAGGTCACACTTACTGCTAGTGCATGCGCCAAATTGCTGACCAAATCAGCAAAATAAGTTCATTTTGTTCCAAGTGAATGACCTTTTCAGTGCCGAAGGATCAGACTAAGCCCTGATTCACCAGCACTGCGTGTGTGCAGTGTTGGTGAATGAACAGATCTCTCACCTGTTGAGTGTGGCGATCTGCTGCAGCAGGGGGTGGCCATCACCCAGTCGACAGCCGGACAGGTCCAGCCGAGTTAGTCCGGCCAGCAGTGCCGATACCGGTTCCTCGAACTGGCCCAGGGTCAGCAGGTCCGGCACACACAGGCTGGGCAGCACCTTGGAGTCAGGGCCGTGGATGGAGTTTAGGATTCCACTCCTTGGGCTGGGAGTAAAATTGTGGCAAACATTACAGTATAAAATACTCCTTCGGGTACATACATGCTATGAAAACTAAATAAATGCCCAGCAGTAGGCATCCTCCTTGGGATTATCTTTCTTCAATGTAAAAATAGTTACAATGTATAGATGGTATAGACTGTCGATGGCTGTTGCATCGGGTCCTATTGTAAAAAATAACGACAGGATTTACGTATTATTACTTGCTATTATTATTACTTACCATTATTACTTATATTTACTTGCTAGCTGCGCCGAACATAAGTGCAATATTATTTAGAGTACATCTTTTGATTTTAACACATCAGAAATTCCTTTTTAAACACTGGCCCGAGTTATACCTGAGGATCAGGGCGTCATATGACAAAGTGGGCCACACCTAGGGCTCACGGAAACACGAAACCCAAAAATGTGCAAAAGGTACCATAAAGAGCAGAACACAACATGAAAACACCACCACAGGCGATTAATCGTAATCGTAATCGTAATCGTATTGAAATGATCTCCGGACATGCCTGCCTAATGATAGTATCACCAGCAAGCGCCAGTGCAAAAACTCCAAACGTAGCATGGGAAGCTCCCAACAGCAATAGAGGTAGTATGGTTTGCATTCTCAAATATTGACCGTGATGCAAGTAAAGCTCCAATCGTAGTTCTGTCAAAGATGACATTTCCAGACAAAGACAGCAAATCTTGGTTGGTTATTGGTTTTACGACACGTCGACCGTTGAGTAATGTAGCGTCGCCAATCTCTCACGCCGATTGGTCGCGGGCGAAGAGTAGCGACAGGTGAGACTCGAACCCACAATCTTTCGATTGTGAGACGAGCATCTTACCCCTAGATCACTCGTCCCCGAAGACAGCAAATCTGAGATTGCGACGAAAACCAACGTGTCTTTCGCAATTCACTGCCAGTAATATAGTTTAATGTAACGAAGAATGGCTCTTAGATGCTCCTGGGTTTTAGACATTGTGTGTAAATAAAATATATATACGACCTTCAATATACCAAGAGGTGCTGAGTTGACATCAAAAGTAACGATAAGGGTTGTACTTTATTGCTCAGCAATAAAGTACCGGTACTACCAGGAGGTGCTGAGCAATAAAGTACAACCCTTATCGTTACTTTTGATGTAAACTCAGCACCTCCTGGTATATTGAAGGTCGTATATATATTTTATTTACACACAATGCCAGTAATATATTTGCGATCCATTTACTGCCCGAAACAGACTAGACCCCACGACTCGGTGTCGGCACGGTGTCGGCGCTGTCTTCACCTCAAGAGCCAAGAGCAGAACATCCAAGTTGTGAAGCCTTGCATTTATCCACCTCCATAGATGTAGGGGTTTACAAAAACTAAATCTCGCACCTCGCCCGGCCGAAAGTTCAGAATAATTGCTTATTAGGCACATAGCCACCATAGCAATGTTTGTTGGAGTCCTCCCGGTGGTGCGTGTCAACCAAAAATAGTACTGGAGACGTATTGATTCGAACCCGCGACTCCGGCATCGTTTCGCCACTAATCCACCACTTTTCCACTAATCGACCCCAGTCCCGGAAGGACGTTCAATTTGACTGATGAAAGGCTTCAGAACACAACTCCCCAGTCATAGAAGGACTCTCCCGTTCAAGAAGGGCAGCACTTTTTCTTGGTATTGGGCTGCGAAGTCAATCATCCGCAGTCTCAGAGCATCGGTCGTGGTTGATATGAAGTACACCACCAATGGTTAATAACACCCGCTACCGAGAAATTTCGACAGGCCTGGTGTCGCCAGTAACCTCACCTGCTGCGGGTAGGCCTGGTGTCGCCAGTAACCTCACCTGCTGCGGGTAGGCCTGGTGTGGCCAGTAACCTCACCTGCTGCGGGTAGGCCTGGTGTCGCCAGTAACCTCACCTGCTGCGGGTAGGCCTGGTGCCGCCAGTAACCTCACCTGCTGCGGGTAGGCCTGGTGTGGCCAGTAACCTCACCTGCTGCGGGTAGGCCTGGTGTGGCCAGTAACCTCACCTGCTGCGGGTAGGCCTGGTGTCGCCAGTAACCTCACCTGCTGCGGGTAGGCCTGGTGCCGCCAGTAACCTCACCTGCTGCGGGTAGGCCTGGTGTGGTCAGTAACCTCACCTGCTGCGGGTAGGCCTGGTGTCGCCAGTAACCTCACCTGCTGCGGGTAGGCCTGGTGTGGCCAGTAACCTCACCTGCTGCGGGTAGGCCTGGTGTGGCCAGTAACCTCACCTGCTGCGGGTAGGCCTGGTGTCGCAGTAACCTCACCTGCTGCGGGTAGGCCTGGTGTGGCCAGTAACCTCACCTGTTGCGGGTAGGCCTGGTGTCGCCAGTAACCTCACCTGCTGCGGGTAGGCCTGGTGTCGCCAGTAACCTCACCTGCTGCGGGTAGGCCTGGTGTCGCCAGTAACCTCACCTGCTGCGGGTAGGCCTGGTGTCGCCAGTAACCTCACCTGCTGCGGGTAGGCCTGGTGTGGTCAGTAACCTCACCTGCTGCGGGTAGGCCTGGTGTGGCCAGTAACCTCACCTGCTGCGGGTAGGCCTGGTGTCGCCAGTAACCTCACCTGCTGCGGGTAGGCCTGGTGTGGCCAGTAACCTCACCTGCTGCGGGTAGGCCTGGTGTGGCCAGTAACCTCACCTGCTGCGGGTAGGCCTGGTGTCGCCAGTAACCTCACCTGCTGTGGGTAGGCCTGGTGTGGCCAGTAACCTCACCTGCTGCGGGTAGGCCTGGACGGCGATGGCGATGGCGCGCGTGCAGCGGGACCCCGCAGAGTCAAACACGCCGAGCCGGGCGGCGCGCCGAACCAGCTGCTCACCCACCAGCTCCGGGAAGCCCACCAGGCTCTCCAGCTGGTGCAGCCGGCCGGCCACCAGCTGCAGACACAGCTGCAGCAGCGGCGTGACGCGCGCGCCACGCCCCGGCGCTGGGCAGCATCCGTCCGAGTCGCTGTCGTCGCTTTCTGCGACACGTACGCGCACACGCATCCTGACGTGCTGTCATGGTCATTTCTAAGCCCAACCTGAATCGTCACATTACAGTGTCCGATAGACTATGATAGTGGTGTGTACAAGATGAGTCATGAGCGTGGCAATAGGGGAGGTGGGGTGGGGGGGCAGGGGGCCATGGTCCCCGCTTTCCCCGGATCTTAACCGTTAACGCTATGGGGCTGACCAGAAATAATCAGCCTAAATATCGGAGCTGCCCCTGAACTCCTCGCACACACCTCTTAGACCGCTCCAACTCCCATGGGCCATAACGCAAGTTAAAAGAACTGGTGAAGAACGATGGGTAAAACGGCACTGTCCACGCCAAAATAATAATATTCGTGATTAAACAATAAAACAACTATTATTCACATATTTTAAATTATCTATTAAGATGACATTCCACCTCAGCCGGGCTGCCGAGTTTGCAACGCGAAGCAGATGATAATAATCATGAGAACAACATTAAAAGCTCTATACTAAGTGTATGCCAAATGCCAATTATAGGAGTTTACAGATATAATACAACGAGGAGACAAACGGCGACAAACACGAACAAACGGCGGAACTCACCAAATCGCCTACCACCAACGAACACCAAAGACTTCGATATCAAATACCGGGTCTCACTAGAATTAACAAGTGGACAGACGGCGCGACTCACCAAATCGCATACCACCAATGAACACCAAGAACTTCGATATCAAACGCCTTGTCTCACTACAATTTCACCCTGGCCAACAAATAACCATACCGACAGACTACCACCCGGAGACTATTGGTGCTGTCACCCCGACGACACTGGCATCTGAGGCTCGCCTGCTGCCGTGATACCACGGCAGTGTCCCGTACCGACGGCTCGCTTCAGAGGCTCCGGGCAGTAGCGGTCGCCGTGTGGCGTCTGGAGTACAGAGCACGTCTGTATCGGACCACCAGCGCGGCAGAAATACACCCGCGAGCACGACGCCTCCATCCTGCAAATGCATGCAGTATATAGTACCGGTCCGACATCAACGCACTGATATCACACTCGGTCGCGCGCGTGACAAATTATACATGGGATTGGTTTGCTATCGATATTCGCTCTGGAACCAAGGCGTCGAAATCTTCTTGGAGTTGAAAGATGGTGAGAAGCATCTAAAGTCCTTTCCATACATACCACGTTCAAATAATAAGAACAATATCATCCAAAGTGGGCAGGAGCACCTGCTCATCTCCTTAGTTCCCACCCATGTTCCACAGTTCCATAACAACCAGATACGTTTTTGTCTATAAATTCCATCCTTTCACAACACGTCATCGAGAGTGGGCACTATCATCCCTGCAGAAAGAAATCCACTTACGTCTCAGACACAATAGGCACCAAAACGCAAAATGAAGGTAACAGATAATTTGTGACGCTTCCCGATAAGAAACCAAAGAGCAGTTTGAAAAAAACTACCAATAGTATACAAATATAGACAAGCTAATAAACCACCTATTGCAGCCCTGACAGGAGAAACAGAGCACCTCAGGCACCCCAAATGGGTGGTAGAGCTTCACAATTTGGATGACCCTGCAATGCTAAAGCTGATGAGTTTAAAACACAATGGAGGGGCTTTCTTATGGAGTCCCAGCAAGGTCAATTTAACCTTGCATTTCATCACAAGTGTTCCTGAGGAGATGCCTACACAAACCCTCCCCTATTTGCAGTGTCCAGCATTTCTCCGCACAATTGTATAAGTGATTTCTCGTCCAGTAACTCAAAAATTATATCCCAGGCCTTGACTCAGGCTTACTTCAAAACAACACTATCAATTTTCAAGATATGTAATTCACTTACTTTGTACTAAGTCATGGGGAACAATCCTCTGTGTCACTCCAATCACAACCAATGTGCACTAACTGTAAAATGCATATTAGTGATCAATTAAATATCTTGTAGCTTCCATGGAACAAGTGCCCATGCATGCACTGTTCACGCAAACTTCCTGGTTTTGTTCTGTTACCTGTTTTACTATACCATTCTATCTTTTAATAGGCAATTCATTTTGTATGCACATAACTTATTTTTGAACTACTCTGCAGAACCTGTGCTCAAATATTGAAGTGCAAATTAAATATTCACAAGTAGTTGGTGCATCTAGGCCAGCTGAAGCAGTCCAACTGAAGCAAAATATGATGAACTGTTGTCTTCCATGGTTCAGGCTTTTTATCCAAGATGTCCTCAAACCTGGCACTTGTTGATCATAAAAAGGAATAGTTTGCTCTGAAAATAGTTGTTGACAGTGGTTAATTTTCCATACTTTTGGTGGGGCTAGGGACCAACCAAAAATCGTTTGAAACTGACTGCCATTGCTGTGTGATCAAGATGCCCAAAAACTGACTGGGAAGTACAAAATGGTTGTTTATGTCAGAAACAGAAAGAAGATAATGCTCTCCAACTTGGAATGTTCCCAAACTTTCCTGTCCCAAATCCAGGGTTCCAAGAGATAGATTAAACCCTGCTAAAGAGCAATATGTGGTGTGTGCAGTTCAGGTCCAGGATAAAGGATAACACTGCTTCAGCAAAAGCGATTTCAAAACAAGCCTCTTAGAACTAAAGAACGCAATGGGTTCCTTTGACAATGTTTTGCTTAGTTCATGGTGATGACATTAATGGAATCAATAGAAATAGGATGTTTGTGAGGATGCAATAGGTCCTCATAAGTTGTTGGTAAATATCTTATGTCATTTGCCATTCTACATTACCTTGATGATCCTGAAACCATGGGAGAATCTTCCCTAATCCTTGGATGTAAATGTATTTGAATGGAATGTGAGGGAAGATAAAGCCAAACAAGGCAGCAGGACCCGATGGAATTTAAACTAGGGTATTGCGGGAAGCTGAAAAGGAAGTGGCAATTCCACTTAGTATAATATTTTGTAGATCAGTTTCACAAAATGAAATTCCAACACATTGGAAAAGGGCAAATGTAGTTCCTATTTTCAAGAAAGGAGAAAGAGGGAAAGTTGAAAACTATAGGCCAGTAAGCCTCACATCCCTAGTCTGCAAGGTACTCGAATCAATTATCAAGGATATAATAGTTAGTTTTCTGGAAGGAAACAGATTCATTCAAGATACTCAACATGGGTTCAGAAAAGGGCGATCGTGTCTCACAAATCTCTTGGGCTTTTTGAATTTTGCTACAGAACAATTTGATCAGGGACATCAGGTTGATGTAGCATATCTTGACTTTAGTAAGGCCTTTGACAAGGTACCCCATACAGGGTTAATGATGCAGCTTCAGGTACATGGTATTGCAGGTAGCATCCTAAAATGGATAGAGTTGTGGCTTTCAGATAGACAGCAGAGAGTGATGCTAAATGGTACAAAGTCATCATGGCAAAATGTTCTTAGTGGAGTCCCCCAGGGGTCGGTACTGGGGCCACTATTGTTCATTATATATGTGAATAGCATTGAATGTGGCCTAAGCAGTAAGGTTTTGAAATTTGCGGATGATTTGAAGATCTTTAGGGCAATAACAGGGCACAATGAGCAGGTTTTGCTGCAGAAAGACTTAGACGAGCTAGGGAAGTGGTCCGAAAAATGGCAAATGAAGTTTAATTTTGATAAGTGCAAAGTCATGCATGTAGGTAGGCAGCATATGCAGGCTCCATACTTGATGGGTGGCCAAGTACTATCTGTGACTCAGCAGGAGAAGGACTTAGGTGTTATTTTGAACACAAAATTGAGGGCATCAGAACAGACCAAAGAAGCCAGGAAGAAGGCACTAAGAATGCTTGGGGCAATACAGAGGAATGTGTCATACAAAAGTGAGGAGGTCATCAGGAAGCTTTACTGTGCATATGTCAGGCCACATTTGGAATACTGTGTCCAAGCTTGGTCCCCTAGTTATGAGAAAGATTGTTGGCTTTTAGAGAGAGAACAAAAGAGGGCAAAAAAATGGTTAATGGTATAGGCAACCTGGCATATGAGGAAAGATTGAAGAAATTGAATATGTTTTCACTTAGATATAGAAGGCTGAGAGGAGATTTCATCGAGGTTTTTAAATTTGCTCATGGTCAGGAACAGGGATATCTCAGGGAAATGTTTGAATTTAACAGAAATGATGCAATTAGAGGTCATCAATTCAAAATTAAAGTTAATCACAGCAGGACAAGGTTAAGACAGTCTTTCTTCACCAACAGGGTAGTAGAACACTGGAACCAGCTGCCAGGAACCATTGTCAGTAGCAACACACTGAACATCTTTAAAAACGGCATAGACAATCATTATAAGAATAGGGGGATTGTTTTTCGGTATTCCAGGGAGCGTTGATCGACAGGGAGGAGTTGGGAGTTGGGAGGAGTTTTAAATTGTTGAGTGTGTTATGCAATAGCAAGTGAGTCTCTTATTAAGTCTGAATGCTTTATAACTTTATATAGGGTGTACCTAGCAGTGGATTTGGCACCTTCCTTCGGGATGTGATGCTGATGAGATTGTCTATGGTGGCACGATGGGTATGATGGGAGGAGCTTGTGATTGTTGAGGGTGTTATGCGGCAGCAAGTGAGTGGTGCTAGATAGGCTGGGATATATAGCTTCCTAGGAACTTGGGATAAGGGATTGATTGGGGTGGGAGTATGTACATTTCTAGTACCTTTTCTAGATAGGCTTAACCCAGATGGGCCCCTGCGGCTCTTATTAAGCCTTAATACTTTATGACTTTATGACTTTAAGATGGCAGCAGGCCCCTTCAATTTGCAACACTAGAAAGGGATATTTTTGATCATGCACATGCATGTTATTCCCTCCCTCCCCTACAAAATATGGGAAACGTTTCTGCTTGGGAGAGGGGAGCATGAAGTGGCTTTGGTTGGGGTAATATATAATGAAGAATATACAATTATGGGAAAACCTAGTACAATCTACTGGTATTGGATCACCTAAAACCTATTGATGGTGGATTAGCCTAAAACTTATGGCTGTTGGATTGCCTAAAGCCTACAGATGCTGGAAAATCTCAAATCTGTGGATCTGTGGATTTCCTCAATCTACTGATGCTGCATAGCCTAAACCTTTGTATCTAAAACATAGGTAGTGATTAATGTGCTTCCATACACATGTATCACAAACTCACCATTTCTGGTAGCACAGTGATCACAAAAGAAACATAAAATGTTTTCGTTATTCTTACAGAAATTTGCAATGATATTGCATTTTTTGGGCCTAGAACACAGCTTAGAGCATGAACAGAAATGGTGTGATCCTGAAGTTCTGGTCAATGTACACAAGAATGCATGCATATGTACATTATCTATTTTGATATATCATACAAATAAAGTTAATCTATTACTAATACCTTACTTGTCTAATTTCACACACAATTTTATGGCTTCATTAAAATATATACTACACATATTAAAAACAACACTGAATGCCCGACATGAGTCCTAGAGTGGTACACAAACCCATCCCTACATGAGCAAAACCATCAGCATTATCTCCCTGTCAATGGTAAATTGAGAGATTTTAAATCCTAAATATATTGCTTATATAGACTTCCCAAGAAATGGCAGAGAAGTTACTTGGCAAGTTTATGAATATGAAAATATAGTTCCCATACCCTGAGATTGCCTTGACCATGGGTCTTCCTGTCCATGACAGGGAGCAGGTAGAACTCATGGGGTCTCATCTCTCCTATAACACACTCCTTCATTTGTCTCCGACAGGACTTCACCAATAGTTTTAAAAATGATGGGTTCCTGATTGCACATTTTCCCCTTAAATCAATTAAAACTGTGAACAAAATTTTAATGTAAAAACTAGAAATGTACCTAAATCTGCCACACATAGGTAAATCATATCTGGCTATTGAAATCTAAAAAAACTGAGCCCTGTTTGGCAAGCATGTATACAGCATAGTTATAGTAAGCAAGAAAGGAGGAATTAATGAGAAGCATCAGAGTTTCACCTCAGGCACTTGGCAATGACATCATGCATTTGTACATGGTGCAGGCAGTGTAGGCAGAAAATCTCATGATCTCCAACTGCAAGTTTAACTTGTGCATGACTGACAAGGCTTGACTAGAATGTGTTACTGGCAGGAGGATAGGTAGACATATAGGTACTTCCAGGAAGACTTCACATATTACATAACCACCTGTTCAATTATGTGCTCTTCAGCCCAAATAATCACTCATTTTCCAAACAAACCATTTTTTTTGCCCATTATAACCTTGTTCTTCCAATAGGCTGTGCAGAAATTGGATTGCTTTTATGCCAGGATGCTTGCCATTTATTTTTTGGTATTTCTATAAAAGCCCCTCAGCACAAATTAGAGGAAAATGTATGGACTGGACTTGCTGAAGCTTACCTAACAACTTCTTCCTCTACCATGTATTTGGGAAATTACATATAAGCAGGATAATCACTATTTCACATCACCCCACCTAGCATTCAGGAGTGTTGTTTCACATAATTTTAAGGTGGCAAGTACCCCCAATGTTGGCTTTGCACCACCCCAAAAAATTTCAGCCTTTAACATGCAACCCTATGGAGTGTGCTCTCCAATCCATTTGAGCCTGCCTTCATGCATTTTCCACCAATAATTTGCAAAAATAAACACCCATGCTAGTATTGACACAGTGGATGATGCACTTCTGTGATGATATTACACAATTCAGTACTAGTAGGTTTTAGGAAATGCAACTTCAATCCATCATCAGGATGTTCTTGATAATCTAACATTGGAAGGTTGGGTGAAGTTTTTTACTTCTCAATTTTGTTTTATCATTCATGGCATATTGCCCCACCAAAACCAAATGTTCAGCCCATGTTTTCAAATGAGCAGGCCAAAATCTGAACAAAGGTAGGAATCACTTGACCCCAATCTTCTTCATCAGCATCAGCCATAGTCAGTTTTTTACTTCTCAATTTTGTTTTATCATTCATGGCATATTGCCCCACCAAAACCAAATGTTCAGCCCATGTTTTCAAATGAGCAGGCCAAAATCTGAACAAAGGTAGGAATCACTTGACCCCAATCTTCTTCATCAGCATCAGCCATAGTCACAGGTCCCAAATATTGGCTGAGCAGTTGTCATACAACAATAAAGTTACAAGCTGTACAAGAAATGAAATTATTATTTTATTTTGTTGTTAATGGCTTTACTAAGATTCGCCAGGGGAAGCAGACCACTACAAGCATCATCCTGCAGCGAACGTCATCAAGCACGATAGCCAAGAACCCGCAGGGCCCCAGTACCGCTCCCCGTCCGTCGCTCACCAGGCAGCGGACAGTCAGGAAAAAGGCAAAAACCCAGGCCCAGGCCAAGATCCGTGATTAGGTTCCACGGAACCGACCCGGGAGTCACCTAGAGTTCAGGTTGATGCCGCCGTAGCATACTGATGCGGCCGCAGAGATGTCCGCGCTCAGCTAGGTACGCGTCAGGAGAGGGCGAGATGCACACCCCCGGAGTTATCCAGAGGCCGCGCTCAAGAGTCGAACGCCAAAGGATAAGCTCGCAGTGTGGCAAAGCAAGTTAAGTTAAAGCGGTGAGTCCAGGTGATTATGGGCGCAAAATGACCAACGCAGTCGATGCGCCCTAAAGCACAAATCCACCACCAGGTGATTACCGCTCAAAGCCATTTTTGTGTTTGCAATAAAGAGATATCAGGGAAAAACTCAAGATGCACACACCAAGCGTTTACACACCCAAACACCGCGCGAGTAATTGCACCACAAATGTCTCATCTCCGTCATATTTGTCGACCGTAGTCGGTTTTACAGCGGAACTTTGCTCCCAGGTCACGTGGTCTCAGGAACGAGATAGAGGGAGAAGCCCGGCATAGTGATCTGCATAAATTAAAAGCGACCAGCAAATATAATTATCACATCAGTTTTGATAACGAAATAGATTTTACTATTGACGTTGGTGAAATAAGTAGAATTAAACTTACGAATATCAGCAGATTGCAATACGCTTTCTAATTTACGTCAAGACTGCACTCAGCTCTACGGTATCTGGCAGCGGACGGATGACTGCCAGATGACAAATTGGCGCTGTGGTTAAATTAGCGAAGGATGCGGTTATAAGCCAACTTCCTGAGCAACGGTAGAGAAAATGATAACAAAAGTACACTTAATCGATGTCAACCAAGTTTATAAATCCATACCTGATACTGCCGACATGCTCACGCCTCACAACTAATAAATAATCACAACACATCCCACGAGTAGGACGCTCATGCACCGACTGATTTGTTGCCTGCCACGTACTGGGATATAGGTTTCGGAATATAAAATGGTTTAAGGAACATTATACTAAAACAATCAGTCTAAAATAGTTTTATTCTCACCACCAAGAAACAAGTTTTGTCAATGAAAAAGTTCAGAAAATGGAGTGAAATCAATTCTTGTTAATAATAAATGTTCTTAGATGTACTTTTTTAGTTCATGTCTGGAATGTTTAGTTGAAGCAAGGAATGACTTGAAAGGATGTAAAGCGACTAGACGGGAGAGCAAATTGCCGCTGTAAAACCGACTCGTGACCGCAAGGTTGTGTTCTGTGTGACGTATTCTAGAAATAGATGCAATGTTTTGAGAACGTCATAAGTAATCAAATCGATAAGACTTAATCGCTCAGCGGTAAAAGAACGGCATATTCACTCAATCATCCCACCGATGGTGATTAAGACAGGAAGGGATTTTCCTCTGGCTGTGGAGCATAATTGAGTGAAATATCCTCCTGACGTCCAGGATATTTGCTCCTGACACCCAGGCAGGATCATGAAAAGGTCCGTTCGCACAAACGGCGATGTAGTGTGGGTTAGGCTATAATAGGTCAGGTAAGGGTGTCAGATCAGGTTCGGTTCGGTTAGGTTATATTAGGGGTCTGTTCCCGCGCCCTCATCCGGAATAGGTTGAGCTTCGGCCAGTGGAGGTCGTCCAGGTCGAGGCACGGGATAGTCGGTAGAGTTTTGTCCTTCAATCAGCTGTTGGCGGTGGTATGGTTGTAGTGCTATTTGTCGCATATGTGCAAATCGGTGGCATTCTCGGTCGCTTGCTCCGATCTTGCACGTAGTAGTGCCGATATTTTTATTAATTGATATACTTACTTGCTGTTGTGAAAGCCCAATTAATTCCATTGTGCAGCAGCTATTGGAGGATGAATAAAGTACGCTGCAAGCTATGTTTTCTGATTTCGACTCCGACCGGGAAGCTGACGCACAGTGGATGGCGATGGCTTGTGCTGGCTGCTTCAGGAGCTCAAAAAGCATTTATTCCAGGGGCGGATCCAGACATTTTCAAGGGTGGGGAAGCAGGTACCCGTCTAGACGGGTTGCTGTATTGTAGGAGAGTTATTTCCTCGGAGGGGCGCTGTTGCGAAGTTCCTTCACGCTCTCGTTCAGAAGGATATTCATTAAGCGGGTGAAGGGGACTGCACTGGAACATACTGAATGAACGTCTTTTACTCTGAGAGGGGCAACTTGGGACGAAGCACCGTTTAGCGAGGGGCACTCGAGTAGTACGGTGTACTCGGCGGGTTACCCGTTTGAGCAGGGGTGTTGCTTTCGATATTTTTGAGGGGGCAAATGCCACTTAATGTTGGTTTGCCCTACCCCAATAATTTTAACTGCTAACATTGGACCATCGGGAGTGTGCCCTCCAATCCATTTGGGCCTGACCACTGCCTTCATATATTTCCCCTCAATAATTTTCATAAATCTCAACGCCCGTGCGTCAGAGGGAAACCACCTTCGCATGTGGAGTGTACACGGAGCTCCTCCATCAGCCACTGATACATACATGGATGTAAACAGAAAGCATGGATGCATGCCAGCAAGCATACCCCCTCAAATGCATGCAAATTGGCATGCATGACTGAACCTACAATTTGCTCATCAAATTTAAGACACCCAGCTCCGATTTCCACTTGTGCATTGGATGCTCCCGAAGTGCACTGGCGACAAAGTAGTGTAGTGGGTGACACAAAACATGTGTGACTGCTCATATACATCACATATCACATGTCTCTTGGATTTCTTCCAAAAAATAACTCTAAAACAAAGAAAGTGCGAATTATACAACCCAACGAATATGCTCCTGGCCTAAGCCAGGTTAAAAAATAATTGTATGCTGAACGCCACTGCTGCAGCACGTTTGTCGTATTCCTTCCTTAACGCCGACCGGCCGGATTAGGCTTTTCTCATCCGGTGGAGGTTCGATGAGGGTAAACCAATTCCGGATGAGGCGCGGGAACGGCCGGTAGAGGAAATGGGCCCTCAACCTATTCCGGATGAGGGCGCGGGAACAGACCCATGGTTAGATTAAACTGGGTCAGATTAGGTAAGGTTAGTTCAAGGCCGTATACAGAGGTAAAATCATAAGCTTCTGCGCACCTTTCTGCGCAGGTTGCCTTATGACGTGTGCGATGCGTCACCCTCCCGCGACCACGAATGGATATGGGCCGGGCGGCGTGCACGATACAAAGTAGTGAATTGCTTCGAAGAAGCGTTGTTTTCTTTCCAGTAACGAAACAAAATCTGTAGGCACGTCTTTTTCCTTCAGAACAATGTCGTTTTTATTAGCGTGAGATCACAAACTCAGGCTAGGGAATGCATTATGTGAAGGACTTCCCTCTCGCGGCACTTACTCTGTAGCGATAGGGTCACGGGAGTATGTGAAGGCAACGTGCTGGACTCGGTGCGGCGCTGAAGGAGCAGCCACCCTCGCGGCCTAGGAAAGGTATTAGCATTAGTATTTTGAGTGCATTCACAGACATTGCTAGCTTTCAATTAACTAACTCGCTTCATCCGATCACCTGAAGGCCGCCGCGTGCATGGACGCATCCACGTGTCATTGTGAAATTGTTGCATGATGCTTGAGACTCACATGGAAACAATGTACGGGACTTTTTCGGTATTTAGCTTGGAGTCAGCATAGATCGAACCAGGATTTTCCGCCAAAATGCATTTCCCACTGGTCTTCAGCGAGAAGAAAGACCTGAAGCCATGCCACGAATCGGGCATAAGCCAGCACATGACAAAGGCGCATCCATACTTTTTGAAGGGGGAGGCCTCCATCTGAGGGGGCTTTCTTCACACGAACCTTTCCTCCTGGGGGTGAGGCTGAAAGGGTAGGGCGCACTTCGATGGGAGGAGACTGTCCGGTAGGGCGTGTCGTCAGAAAAACCCAGAGGTTGGGCCCCGCTATTTTCATGCCCAGGACCGTTCTAAAGAAGAATACGAAAAAAATTGGTTCAAAAAATAATTTTGAATCTTCCTATCGCATAAAATGTAAACAATTTGACCACAAATTCAAAACAATCCACTTCTAGCTCGCTTAAGTCTACTCTTGTCTCTTGTAACCTCTTTAAAAAAAATTGTAAAACGACAACACAAGCGATTCCTAGTGAACTGGTTTTTATTTCATGGAAATCGGTTGGTAAGTTTCGGAGTTATGGCGTAAAATCCCAAACGAGTCACCCTCGGCGGGCGGCGCCGTCCTAATCCCTCCCGCCGCGCGGGGAGTCCGGGCCGAATGGGTGTGGCGGCACCTTCAAAGGGGTGGTCAACAAAATAACGGACACGTAATCGGTTGTTTTAACATGACACATATTTATCACAGATGGGCAGATCTTAGTGCTTTTTTCATACCGTCATTCATTTAATGCCATCTTTCCCGTATCACCACGAAAATTGTTTTTTGTACTCAAAGCTCGGCAGGGCTTTCCGATGCTGCAACCTGGAGCAGATGTATCGGTGTCTGGCTTCCTCACCAACGACGCTTACTGAAGCCTTGGTCACCTCCTGCACGATTAACTCTACTGCCTGAGTATGTACAGGATACGGCGGAAGAGTGAGGGGCTTTATTGTCAGCTCCTGTAGCTTTTTATCAGTTAGGTGCATGGTGAGGGGTGGCTCGGTCACATTGCCGTCTTCCAGGTTACACATCTCACTGATGTTCTCAGCTTGGAAGTTTATGACAGGAACTTTGAATGGCCTCACTTCTGTCGTTCCACGGCCCCGGCGATGGCGCTGTCGGCACGCCATTATTACGGAAACAGCCTTCGACCGAATTTCGGAGCTCTGATCCGCACACATGGCCAACAAGACAGCTTCCGGATGGGCCCAGTAGCTGTTCCTGCTGACCACAGGGCGGATCATTTCTTGTATGTGACCCGGCAGTTCCTTCAGCAGCTCCAGGCTGCGGAGAACATTACCTGGCCCCTCTGTTGCGGTGAAGTGTTTCCTGATGTGGAACCACATTGGGACATAGTGATTCACGATGTAGCCTACCAAGTCCACCATGTTGTTTGACGGTTTCGGCGATGCTATGTAGAGGCGGAGAACCCGTGACGCCAGCGTCAGCCACCTGTGAACACAAGATACTACATCTATAACATACGACCAGACAATGATTAATAGAATGCAGTTCTTAGAAATATGGAATTTAGCCCTCGTGGTAATCTGGAGACCTATGGGACAGTGATGAATGATGACTTTTTTCCGTACCTTGCGTTGTTCAGCGGCCCAGGCGTTCTAGCTGCAATGTCGGGAGACACTGTGCCGGTCTGCACTGCCATCGACAGATGGTACAGGAGCTGTTGGTCGGTGCTGAGCTCGTCGACCACCTGCGGTGGTATCTCCTGCACTTGTCCCGGTACTACGCGGTACTCGGTCACTGGTGCAGACGAAACATCGCCTGCAGCTGCCTTTCCAATCGGTCCAGTGAATGCCTTTGGTCCAGCAGTTACACCATCAGTTGTGGTAAACACCTGCCTCAGTATCAGCTCATTCGCGTGCAGTTGACAGATGAACCAATGCACTGGTCTGTCCCATTGCAGCTCGAGTCGCCGTATGACGCCCGCGTGTCGCCCTGTGTTTACATTGGTGCCATCGCACCCCACCACTTTGATCTCAGCATCGTACTCTTGACAAATACCGTCAAGCTCCACAGATAAGTCCGCCGAGCAGCCCGACTGCGGTGTAAAATGTTGTAGGTACTGAGATCCGGGTTCGGCCAGCACTGTGACGTGTTCCTCTGTCGTTGGTTTGCAGGCACGTTCCCCACACGTCTTGTCTTTTCGGCCATCGAAATAGATCGCTGTCAATTTCCCATCATCAAAGAGCTTCATTCTGCTGACTGCCGTCTCTTTTCGAACCATATTCCTGGCACGCCATATCTTTTTGGGATCGACGACCAGAGAAGTATCTTCATCGGTGACACGTTTAATATCCACCTGAAACCCGTTGATGATGGCTGCCGCAGCTCTGTTTGACACACCGTACCTGTCTGCAGCTAGGGCAGCCTGGTACAAGACGGAAGTGTTGCGGTCGCAGATGATTGCAGTCTCTTCTTCATCGTCACTTTCCGATTCCGAAGAGTTTGAAGAGGAGGAGGAGTCAGAAGAGGAAATCGGCGGCGGGGAGGAACGTTTGCTCTTGACCAGCGTCGTCTGTTGTTTCAGCCTCTCCTTCCTCATCTCGTTGGTTTGCCTTCTCTTGGTTTCACACCAATCAACATCTCCAATGGTACGTTTCCGAGGTCCCCGTTGATCCACGAGAAATGCACGCTCTTGTTCGGGAACTTTCATGTCTCGGGGACAGTCAGTCTTCAATATCTGAGCACTTGCACCGCGCAATGTCGCACAGTGTATCCAAGAAAAGCTTGTGGTGCGATGGCAGGTTCTCTCGCTTGTTCGTGGGCAGTCTATCAATAACCTTGAACCTTTCAAAGCAGGTTTTGATGCGCCTTCGAATCTGGTCTTGAGATACAATGGGGATCCCTTCTTGGCTCCAGATCCTGGCAACTTCGTCGGCTGTTTGGTTCACAAAGTTAACCCAGCTGCAAAAAATGTCCGATTGGACCCACTGCTCTGTTTTGATGTCGTCGACATCAGACACCTGATGTGGTTAATTACGTCCTTGTTTGTTGGTAAAACGTTACACCCAATCTCGCCAGGCTGACCTAACGCAAAATGATCACTTTGACTCCTGGTCTCCATATTAAAGCGCAAAACTTCATTAATTACGATAACAAAACACCTGAGAGACACGGACTGCCCCACAGAGCCAAGACATCAACTGACTTGGGTAATGTTGAGGTTTCTCATACGTCAGCTCATCATGCACGTGACGAAATACGGGGAACACCTCCTACGGTTTCTCGATTTCTGATTGGCTTTAAGAGCAGGTAGTCTTTTAAAGTATCGAGTGGGGGAAACTCATCATCGAGTGGGGGAAGAAGGGAAGGAGGAGGAGAGAGAGGGGATATACCACAAACAGCTGATATTCGGCCGGAATGCCCCCCCCCCCCCCCCTGAGGTTTCCCATGAGATCCAACCACGTGGATTTGCTTGTGCCGAGAATCAATTTCTATCACAGCCGTAATACCCTATCCATCAGTTTTCTGTCAGCTTCCTGAAGCGTTCATATCCGGATTAGTGTTCCCTTCATTACGGTATTTAAACTCAGAAGGGTTTTTTCGTGGCAGCCCTGTGCTGTCCCCGCGCGGCCGGCCGGGCCGCCACGCCCCCGAGCGGCCGTCATCTTCAGACACGCCGACACTAAAATACTTCTCTTTCAGAAACTACGCCGTCGATTTTGAATCTGAAAACACAGACCGACGCAGAATTGAACCAGCTTCCGATTATATATAAATTGCTTCCAATACGTACATTATATGCCCGATTAATCCGGTTTGAGCACGAAATTGTAATAAAAAGTAAAAATGACGTTTGTTTTTTTGATATAGGAAGATTCGAAATTATTGTTTCTTGACTTTTCCTTCACAATCATATTAAGTACATTTCAGGGCATGAAAAAAATGGGGCCCAACCTCTGGGTTATGTAAACAGCCTGTCGATGACACGCCCTACTGTCCGGGCGTCCCGGGAGGAGGGTCTACTCCCTGATCGGGCCTTGTCTACCGGGGGTAGGGTGGAGGGTTGCAGTAGGATTCCTCAAGGGATTCATGCGGCTACTCCAGGGAAATCTCCTGCCGCTAAGGGGTTGGTAACTTAACCAGGGCTGTATCTTTGTATATTTTTTGTGGGGTTCTTATATCCCCCAGCAAATGCTAGCTTTGCCCCACCCCCTCCCAAATAATTTCAAACTTTGAAATGGGACCCTGCGGGGTGTACTCCCGATCAATTTGAACCCGCCCATTTGTTGCATGCATCGTGAACCCCCAATTATTTTCAGGAACCTACACCTATGACTACATCCCCCCCCCCCCTGGCGCGCCGTTGTATGACGATGCATCCGGGCTTCACCCGAGTTCGTTGCAAACGATGACAAAAGACAAAAGAATGTAGTCCGCAAATACACTGCATTTTGGTGCCATTCTTAACCGAACTTGAAAGAAATTGCTTTCGTGTAGGATGAAGGACCACGGGAGTCGTTCAACACGGGACTGCTACCCATAGATCAAACATATTAACCGAGGACCGAAACCACACCGTGCGCTTAGTCTATTCCCGTGCACATGGGTGTAATGTTAACCGGTTCTGGGGGATATGTCAGCCACCCCCCCCACCCAGTTCATATTCATCCCTGCTGTTCATCAATGTAGACATCGGTTACAAGTGAGGAAACAAACAGTTCCAGATGTCCCATGTGAAACACGATACATTCCAAGTATGCATGATCGAGTCCATGCAAGCAAAGTAAACATTGACCCGCTTGCCAGATGTTTTCATTGTGTTGTATATATGTGCAGTCCAGCAAAACAAATAATGTCGCGCAGTAGTCGGCAGGAGTGCAAGCAGTCGGGAAGGGTGAGGGAGGTGAACTCATTGTCCAATACAGCACCGAGGAGCTGGCAATGGAAGAAGGGACGGAGCGAAAATGAAGCACCGAGGCGAATCCACATGGAGAAGGCCAGGGGGATTTTCGTGACCATCGGATTTTTTTTCTCGCCGGGGTGGGGGCACGACCAGGCACGCCACATGGGCGAAATGCTAAAAGTTTTGGAAAGCTTTCCCATTGATAGGGGACGGGAGTTACCGTGGGGTTCAAGGGTACCGGGTCCTTGGGCTCCATAGTAGTGACGCTCCTGCAATCGGGGACATTCCCTCTCCCAATGTCGCCACATTTTTAGCTAAACCGACCTTCATTCACGATTTGTGGCAAAGCTAGGGAAATTTTATGATGAGAATGTTGTATCAGTTAATTCAGGCCGCAGGCTGCCCAACGCTGGTGAGTTTTTCAAACTTGGTGACAAAATTTTACAAACTTCAATACAAAGTTTTAAAAATTTCAAGCAATATATATTTTTTTTAAATAAAAAACATATCCCAACCTAACCTAATCTAACATAAGCTGCTTTTGAAGAAAAAAGCTCCATTTCTTTTACATTTTGTAACAATGTTTGCATAAACTTAAAACATCTAAACTAAACTAACATAACCAAACCAAGCCCATTTGTTTGCTTTATGGAGGCAAATGTGTAAGAACTTGTCTTGTTACCACCTTGAAGCACAATAATTATGGTTAGGTTAGGTTGGGTTAGGCTTTTTCATTTGTAAAATTTCAAGAAAATAAATTGCTTGATATTTTTCCAATTTTGTTTTTATAATTGTTTTCTCCAAAGTCAGGTTAAGCTAGGGTAGGGTAGGTTATGTTGCATTTTTAATGTATTTCTTTTAATTGCTATGTTACCAAACTGAAAGACAGTTTTTTAATGTTATTTTGTTCACAACCTGGAAAGTAAGCATTTGCACAGAAAATGAGTGGTGCCATCAGCTTAGTGACATTCATAAACATCGGATTGGAAATAAAAATATTAAAATATTAATAAAACACCTAAAAGCACGAATTTAGTGTCCTTTCCTCTGCAAATGCATGCTTTTCAATTGTGGGTAAAAAGAACACCAAAAAAAGGGTGTGGAATTTGGAAATATAGCATAAAAATAATGTTTAAGATGTAAGATAACCGTACCTAACATAGTCCAACTTCCTATACAAGAAATGAATTGTTTTTAATTGAAATTTTCGAGGCATTTTTCTCAAATATTTTCAACTTCAAAAATCTAACCTAAGCTAGCCTGAACTTTTTTTTTCGTGAAAAATAACAAAAAAATATTATTTCCCAACAAATTAATTTTTTTTTATCAGTTACAACAAAAGCCTAACCTAACCTGACAAACCTAACCCCTTTGTATGCTTCATGGAGGTAAAATGTGTGTAAAACTTCTCTTGTGATTACCTTAACACGCGCACTGGAGGGGGGGGGGGGCGAAATCCGCCCACCCCTCCGGTTTTTCGCAAATAACTGCAGATTTTACCGGTCGATATACGCGATTTTCGGTGTACCTGCTTAAAAATGAACAGCGCGTCGTTTAAAGGAAGAAAAATGGAAATCGCCCGAAAATTGTTCAAGTTAGGGGCCGCTAAACTCAAAAAATGTTATAGCGCCAGACCACAAAAATCGGCGCAGATGCGCTCCCAGTATACTGACAAAAGGGAAGTGTTCTAGGCAACACTAGGGACTTGTTTGATGCATATTGATATGCTTTATAGTTTCCAGGTCATGTTAGGTCACCAAGGTCAAGTCAGGTCAAGTTCATGACAGGTTAATGGAACCAAACTTGATCAACTGGAATGTTGCCATAAATGCACTACTGGTTGTCATTTGTACTGTTTGTCATTGCGTTTCCATACTTTATTCATGTACTTTACTCCCTTCTTCACGAAGCCGATTGCTCCGAGCTGCCCGACGGAGCAGTCGGGCGGGCGGCCGGTTCTGGTAACTGGAACAGGTAACCGACCTGATAAAGTGGTGCTATATAGGTGACCTGAGGTCAAATGTTGGGTCCAGCATCTGCATTGTATCATTAGTAATGTCCAAAACATCATTGATGCCCATTTTGGAGCATTTCAATACAATCACAGCGATCCATAACGATGACAAGCCAAGCCACGCAATACCAGACAATTTTGCAAATGTGACCTCATTTGACCTTGAAGATATCGACCGAAGGTCATGAAATTTGCACACAATAGAGTTCACTACTGTACCCATCCACTCTGCGAATTTCGTTCCTCTAGCTTCACTAGGAGCCGAGATCTTAGGGGGGCGGAATCCGCCCCCCCCCATCCAGTGCGCGTAATTTTCAGAGGCCCTCCAGGGCGCGTGTTAAGAAAGCGATAGTAGGTGTGCTTTGATGTGTTTAGAGGTATGCAAGATCTATTCACATCGGTCACTCCACATATCAAAGCTAGATTGTATATATATATATATATATATATATATATATATATATATATATATATATATATATATATATATATATATATATATAATTCTCAGAGGCCCTCCAGGGCGCGTGTTAAACTGCGATAATACCTGGCTTTTTGGGTATTTTTTTCAGCTCATGGTACTCTCTGACTTCTTTGAATTTCTTTTTTAATGCAATGTTTATTAATGTGCTGAACATGATGTAACTGCTCATTTCCTCTGCAGATGCACACTTTTCAACTGTGAGGCAAAATAACACCCAAAAGGGGACTTGGATTTGAGTAATATAGGATCAAAAATAATGTTCAGATAAAAAAAAGATGTAACATAACCTAACCTAACCTAGCCTAGCCTTCCATGCAAGAAATGATTTTTACATGACCAATTTCCAAACATTTTTTTTTGTTCTGAAACATTTTCAACTTCAAAAGTCTAACATAACCTAATCTAGCTTGAACCGTTTTTGAAGATTTTTTGTGGAAAAATTTACTAACTTACAACAAAAGCCTAGCCTAACGCAACTAGGCCAAACCTAGTGCCTTTGAATGATTCGTGGAGGTAAAATGGGTGTAAAACCTGTTTTGTGGTTACCTTAGACTGCAATAATACCTCATTTTGTGCTACCTGGTGCACGTGAAGAACCTCCATCTGCATGCTGGATGAGAGCATTGCACTTATTGCTTCACAAAGAAAAATAACATGTTGAAAGTACCATATTTTCAGGAATGGAATCCTGTGCTGATAAAATTTTCTGAGTTATAAATTTGCAGATCACATCTACATCAAACTGTGTTAATAAATATGATAGATTCATAGAAATGCATGCACCCGTTTGTGGACAAGAAGTTATTCTGATGATTTCTGATGCATTGGAAAATGACAAATTTTCATGATAGAATCAGGCAAAGTTAAAGTACTTATATCTCAATAAGTGGTCAGTTCACTAACAAGACAGCAAATTCACTCAAATAGCATTCAAAACACCAGGTGCCCCACTCTTTTTGCAAGCTTACAATCGATGACAGTGCTTTCTTGAATCATGTTTAAAGCGCAGGAAGGAAATGTATTGCTGACACTTGTAAGGAACTGATGTGTGTAACGTTTAACTAACATTTCTAATGTACTGATGTTTGTACACCAAATATAGCTCACTATTCTAAATAGCATGGGAAGTATGATGCCATATATCATGGCTAATTTACGGGCAAAATGTTATGCAGCAGATTCCCTGCATTGTTACTTAGTTATTATGGGCGCTAAATGACCTACCATGGTCGATGTGCCCTAAAACCCAAATCACTCACTCACTTAGTTATTTCGGCTTTAGGACACATCGACCATGTTGATCATATAGCTCCCTGCATTGTTGTTAACTGATATATCAGTATGTTTTCAAATTCACTTATGAGTGAATCCATACCATTCCCACTGGGGTATAAAAGCTACATCATAACATTGCTTCTACAATGCATATAACAGAAACCCATCTCGATTGTCCTACTTACTCAGGGCACCATAAAAGTCAATTCCTGAAAATGTTACTTCATCCCCGGTATTGTTAATGTAAACAGAAGTCTCTTGAACCATATGTTATGTTCTTCACAGTGTTGCTCCATCCACCTCCAACTCCAACCCTGACCAAACTTCAGGAGCGCATCCATCTCCAAAGCAATCTGCGGAAGAAGGTATGTATTGCAGCATAACTGCTGTGATCCGAATTCCATGGTGTCCCTATCGCGTTATAATCCATCCTTGCTGATCCATGTAGCAGATGTTTGACTTTCCTCAAACTGTCTGGATAACTGGGGAGTTGAAGTCACATGTGAGTGATGAAACAGATGAACTATTCCTGGATTCTTATGTTGCATCATTGCATGGCACAGTGACATACCGAATGGGGGAGGGGGTATTGTGAGCAGTTTCCTCCCCCTCCCCTCCTGACAGGTTGTGGGGCCCCCCAAATCCGCCGAGCTCAGGAAAAAAATGCGCCATGCTCCCTAAAAATCCCACTCGGTCCACCAAAAATCGCACCGGGGCTCAGAAAAATCACATTGGGGGCCCCAAAAGTAGCGCAGGGGCCCCTGATAATGACGCTGGGGCCTCAAAAGTTTGCACCTGGGCCCTTGAAAATCACGTTGGGGCCCCCAAAAAAGTCGTGCCGGGGTTCAAGAAGATCACGACGGGGGCCACACACGGTATGGCCGGGACCTCCTGAAAATCACGCTGAGACTGGGGTACTAAGAATTATCACCCGGGCCGCTGCAAATCACGCTAGAGGTATGACAGGTCCCACCGCGGCTCTAAAAGTCTCGTTGAGATCACCCAACAAATGAAGCCGGGGAAATGAAAAACAGTCCGGACACGGAAAATCAATCTGGGATCTCAACAATGGCTCCAAAAGCCCACAAAACTTGTTGGGCCCCAAAAAACGTGTCGTAGCCACCAAAACTCGCGCAAGGGATCCCAGCAAGTGACCACGGGGCCCCAAAAAATCGCACTTAGACCAAAACAAAATTCACGCCGCTTCTCTTGAAAATCTCATTGGGGCCAAAATGTCGCGCCGGAGCCCCACAAGTTGCAGCTGGCTTCCCAAGAACAAATATATACCAGCAATGTCACCCTGCGGACACAAAAATTGCGTCAAGGATCCACAAAATAAGAAGTCGTCGGACGCCGGAAAAGAAACCTGTTGGGGCACCGAAAAAAAACACAACGTACCGAGAGCCCGAAGAATCGTACCGGGGTCCAAAAATAACCTGCAGGGGTTTACAAAAAAATAGACTTCACCACAAAAACCACAAGGAGACTCCATCGAATCGACCAGAGCACCGGAAAATTCAGAATGGGTCCCGAAAGAAAATTATCCGAAGGGCATTTCTACTCTCGATCGTGCAATCTGCGGAAAAAAACACTTTGAGCAGCCGCAGTGGCGTATTAAAGGGAAAAATGCCCCTCCCTAATGTTAGGCACCAAGGAAATACTTTCACCCATCGTCATTACAGTTCAGGTCTGCTGTGCTCTGATGCTCCATCAAGGTCGGTGTGTTCTAGCCTGCATCTGATCGCTGGAGTATTTATTTAAGCCGGTGTGTGTTTGTTGGTGTGTGGAGTGAAGAGGAGGGTAACGGTGACGGTGACGGTGACGGTGACGATAGATCCGAGCCCACTATGTGGCACTGCAGTTGCATGCTATTACTCAGAGTTGTTATGTTGACATGTACTGTGCACTGCTCTTTTAATCATGTGACTTCACCAGTTATTGGACGATTTTCCCCGTTGGTGAGAATGCTGAATAAACATAAACATGCACATCGTCGAATAAAAAATCAGAATTTCTGAGATCTGAAAATATAGTGGGCGAAATCCGATGAGTTGGCACTTCCGCCCCCCCCAATGTTTTTAAAAAATCGACACCCCTGTGTCATATATATGTCAAATACATTTCATATGCATTTTGTATACGTGCGATGTGTATGTCATATGCATGTCATATACACGTTATATACACGTTATATACATGTTATGTACATGATATATACATGCTATACAGGGGTGTCGATTTTTGAAAAACACTGGGGGGCCGAAGTGCCAACGCACTAGACCCCCCCCCCCCCAACCAAAAACTCATCGGATTTCGCCCGCTATATTTTCAGATCTCAGAAATTCTGATTTTGTATTCGACGATGTGGATGTTTATGTTTATTCAGCATCCTTACCAACGGGGAAAATCGTCCAATAACTGGTGACGTCACATAATTAAAAGAGCAGTGCACAGTACATGTTAACATAACAACTCTGAGTAATAGCATACGACTGCAGTGCCACATAGTGGGCTCGGATCTATCGTCACCGTCACCGTCACCGTTACCCTCCTCCTCACTCCACACACCAACAAACACACACCGGCTTAAATAAATACTTCAGCGATCAGATGCAGGCTAAAACACACCGGCCTTGATGGAGCATCAGAGCACAGCAGACCTGAACTGTGATGACGATGGGTGAAAGTATTTCCTTAGTGCCTAACATTAGGGAGGGGCATTTTTCCCTTTAGTACGCCACTGCGGGTGCTCAACGTGTTTTTTTCCGCAGATTGCACGATCGAGAGTAGAAAGGCCCTTCGGATAATTTTCTTTCGGGACCCATTCTGAATTTTCCGGTGCTCTGGTCGATTCGATGGAGTCTCCTTGTGGTTTTTGTGGGGAAGTCTATTTTTTGTAAGCACCCTGCAGGTTATTTTTGGACTCCGGTACGAATCTTCGGGCTCTCGGTCCGTTGTGTTTTTTTTTCGGTGCCCCAACAGGATTCTTTTCTGGCGTCCGACGACTTCTTATTTTGTGGATCCTTGACGCAATTTTTGTGTCCGCAGAGTGACATTCCGGGTATATATTTGTTCTTGGGAAGCCAGCTGCAACTTGTGGGGCTCCGCCGCGACATTTTGGCCCCAGCGAGATTTTCAAGAGAAGCGGCGTGCATTTTGTTTTGGTCCAAGTGCGATTTTTTGGGGCCCGTGGTCACTTGTTGGGATCCCTTGCGCGAATTTTGGTGGCTACGACACGTTTCTTGGGGCCCAACAAGTTTTGTGGGATTTTGGAGCCTTTGTTGAGATCCCAGATTGATTTTCCGCGTCCGGACTGTTTTTCATTTCCCCGGCTTCATTTGTTGGGTGATCTCAACGAGACTTTTAGAGCCCGGATGGGACCTGTCATGCCTCTAGCGTGATTTGCAGCGGCCCGGGTGATAATTCTTAGTACCCCCAGTCTCAGCGTGATTTTCAGGAGGTCCCGGCCCGACCGTGTGTGGCCCCCGTCGTGATCTTCTTGAACCCCGGCACGACTTTTTTTTGCGGCCCCAGCGTGATTTTCATTGGCCCAGGTGCAAACTTTTGAGGCCCCAGCGTCATTATCAGGGGCCCCTGCGCTACTATTGTGGGCGCCCAATGTGATTTTTCTGAGCCCCAGTGCGATTTTGGTGGACCGTGTGGGATTTTTAGGGAGCATAGCGCATTTTTTTCATGAACTCGGCGTATTTTTGGGGGCCCACAACCTGTCAGGAGGGGAGGGGAGGCAACTTCCCACACTGCCCCCTCCCCCATTCGGTATGTCACTGTGCCATGCAATGATGCAACATAAGAATCCAGGAATAGGTCATCTGTCTCATCACTCACATGTGATTTCAACTCCCCAGTTATCCAGACAGTTTGAGGAAAGTCAAACATCTGCTACATGGATCAGCAAGGATGGATTATAAGGCGACAGGGATACCACGGAATTCAGATCACAGCAGTTATGCTGCAATACGTACCTTCTTCCACGGACTGCTTTGGAGATGGATGCGCTCCTGAAGTTTGGTCAGGGTTGGAGTTGGAGGTGGATGGAGCAACACTGTGAAGGACATAACACATGGTTCAAGAGACTTCTGTTTACATTAACAATACAGGGGATGAAGTAACATTTTCATTAATTGACTTCTATGGTGTCCTGAGTAAGTAGGACAATCGAGATGGGTTTCTGTTATATGCATTGTAGAAGCAATGTTATGATGTAGCTTTTATACCCCAGTGGGAATGGTATGGATTCACTCATAAGTGAATTTGCAAACATACTGATATATCAGTTAACAACAATGCAGGGAGCTATATGATCAACATGGTCGATGTGTCCTGAAGCCGAAATAACTAAGTAACAAAGCAGGGAATCTGCTGCATAACATTTTGCCCATAAATTAGCCATGATATATGGCATCATACTTCCCAAGCTATTTATAATAGTGAGCTATATTTGGTGCACAAACAATATTACATTATAAATATTTCTTAAACGCTACACACATCAGTTCCTTACAAGTGTCAGCAATACACTTCCTCCATGCGCTTTAAACATGATTCAAGAAAGCACTGTCATCGATTTTAAACTTGAAAAAGAGTGGGCCACCTGGTGTTTTGAATGCTATTTGAGTGAATTTGCTGTCTTGTTAGTGAACTGACCACTTATTGAGATATAAGTACGTTAACTTTGCCTGCTTCTATCATGCGAGTTTGTCATTTTCCAATGCATCAGAAATCATGAGAATAACTTCTTGTCCACAAACCGGTGTATGCATTTCTATTAATTTATCATATTTATTAACACAAATGATGTAGACCTGATCTGCAAATTTATAACTCAGAAAATGTTATCAGCACAGGATTCCATTCCTGAAAATATAGTACTTTCAACATGTTGTTGTTCTTAGTGAAGCAATAAGTGCAATGCTCTCATGCAGCATGCAGATGGAGGCTCATCACGTGCACCAGGTAGCACAAAAAGAGGTATTATTGCAGTCTAAGGTAACCACAAAACAGGTTTTACACGCATTTTACCTCCACGAATCATTCCAAGGCACTAGGTTTGGCCTAGTTGCGTTAGGCTAGGCTTTTGCTGTTAGTTAATTTTCCACGAAAAAAATTGATAAAAACGGTTCAAGCTAGATTAGATTATGTTAGACTTTTTAAGTTGAAAATGTTTGAGAAGAAAAAAATGTTTGGAAATTAGGCATTAAAAAAACATCATTTATTGCATTGAAGGCTAGGCTAGGCTAGGTTAGGTTAGGTTATGTTACATCTTTTTTTTAAATCTGAACATTATTTTTCATCCTATATTACTCAAATCCAAGCCCCCTTTTGGGCGTTATTTTGTCTCACAATTGAAAAGTGTGCATCTGCAGAGGAAATGAGCGGTTACATCATGTTCAGCACATTAATAAACATTGCATTAAAAAAGAAATTCAAAGAAGTCTGAGAGTACCATGAGCTGAAAAAAAACCAAAAGCCAGGTATTATCGCAGTTTAAGGTAACCACAAGACAAGTTTTACACACATTTTGCCTCCATGAAGCATACAAAGAGTTTAGGTTTGTCAGGTTAGGTTAGGCTTTTGTTGTAAGTTATAAAAAAAATCATTTGTTGGGAAATAATTTTCTTAATGATTAAAAAAAACATTTCAGGCTAGCTTAGGTTAGGTTTTTTAAGGTGGAAATATTTTAGAAAATTCCTCGAAAATTTCAATTCAAAAACAATTAATTTATTGTATGGGAAGTTGGACTATGTTAGGTAAGGTTATCTTACATCTTGAACATTATTGTTATGCTATATTTCCTAACTCCACACCCTTGTTTGGTGTTATTTTTACTCCCAATTGAAAAGCATGCATTTGCAGAGGAAAGGACACTAAATTTGTGCTTTTAGGTGTTTTATTAATATTTTTTTATTTAAATTTCCAATCCAATGTTTAGGAATGTCACTAAGCTGATGGCACCACTCATTTTCTGTGCAAATGCTTACTTTCCAGGTTGTGAGCAAAATAACATTAAAAAACTGGCTTTGAGTTAGGTAACATAGCAATTAAAAGAAATACGTTAAAAATGCAACATAACCTAACCTACCCCTAGCTTAACCTGACTTTGGAGAAAACAATTATAAAAACAAAATTGGGAAAATATCAAGCAAGTTATTTTCTTGAAATTTTACAAATGAAAAAACCTAACCCAACCTAACCTAACCATAATATTGTGCTTTAAGGTGGTAAGAAGACAAATTCTTGCACATTTGCCTCCATAAAGCAAACAAATGGGCTAGGTTTGGTTATGTTAGTTTAGTTTAGATGTTTGAAGTTGGACAGTTTATGCAAACATTGTTACAAAATATAAAAGAAATGGAGTTTTTTTTTCTTCAAAAGCAGCTTATGTTAGATTAGGTTAGGTTGGGTTACTTTTTAATAAATAAAAAATATATATTGCTTGAAATTTTTCAACTTGATGCGTCGGTTTTGTTTTTCTCCTAAGGGAGGTTAGGCTAGGTTATGTTATGCTATGTTGCATTTCTTTTTATTTGGAAAACAAAATACTTTACCCTATGTCACCTAATTCAAAACCTTTTTTTGGTGTTATTTTGCTCACAACCTGAAATGTAGGCATTTGTATAGAAAATGAGTGGTCCATCATCTGAGTCACATTCATAAACATTGCATTGAAATGATACATTCAACAAAGTCATAAACACCTTAAAGCACAAATTTACCAAAATGAGCGGTCACATCATGTTCATCACATTCCTAAACATTGCATGAAAAAAAATTCCAGAAATCAGAGATTACCTTAAGCAGTAAATTTACCAAAACGTGTGCCAACCCCTGGACGGAAATGCAACACTAGGTGCCCTAATCCTGGGCACAAAAAGCACTAAGAGCAGTGGAATGAAAATATTAGTAAAAGTAAACTAAAAACAGCTCTTCTTGAAGACAAACATGGTAGTTAAGTGGTATTAACATAGAAATCCTGAGCACAAATCAGTAAAAGGCATGGACTGGACTTGTTCAAGCTTACGTGCCAACTTCTTCAACTACTGATCCTTTGGGAATAAATATCAGCAAGCTATTTATTCACTATTTAAAATCACACCAATCTGCAGATACATCAGAAGGTGCGAAGTACAAAAAAATGAATCAGTACAACATCACATGAGATTGGCCTCCGGATTAAACACTGCGCGCAATTGCACCACAAATGTCTCACCTCCGTCACATTTGTCGACCGCAACCGCAAATTTAGACTTCAGACGCTGGGATTTCTGTAACTTGACTTTTTTCTTTGGATGTTACGATTTTGGATGTTCTGAGGAACGCCCATCACGATTTGTGGCGCTTCATGCGCGCTAGTGTCTATCAAGTCTCCCCAGACACATTTGGTGATGGGCTTTGACCTTGTATAACTTACAAGCAGGTGGTTGTCACTTCTGCAGCCGCCATTGGCCCGTATTTCTGAGCTGTGACGTCTGAGTGCGATTGCCAGGCTGCGCCGAATTTCTCCACCGAATTTGGAATATGTTCGATTTCTGCTCGGGTGCGTCAGTAAATAAGCCTCGGTAAAGCGGCGATAAACTATGTACCGCGTTGCCAATGATTAAGGTTGCAGTTAGAGTGTTCAATGTGTGTGATGGCACGCAGTAATGTTCCTACCTAATTTAAAAATGCAAAATAGTGCGGTTGAAAAAGCAAGGTTCTTGGAGAGTTTCGAACCAGCCAACTCTGAATCTCGAGGTTGAGTTCATACCTCTTCGTCACACGGCTGGGCGTAACTGCCCCCGAAGTTTGGGATGCGGGTTGGGCAGTGTGCAAGAAAACTTTGACGCGATATATTTAACGCGATATTTATACCGCGATATTTGTACCGCGATAGTTTCGATTGCTAGAGCAAAGGTGGTAGATAGATTGGTGAAAGAAAGTGAAGCGATCCCTCTTTCGGTTCCAGAATCATGTGAAATGGCGCAATATAATCCGATATATGGTTTTTTCCCGGAAATCGCAGCAGCTCCCTGTATAGCATAGGAATCGGGCTACATCGAACTGGTGACGTCACGATCAATCAGTCCGAAGCGTTCAAATCATCTAGTGACTGTTCCTGATTATATGGCCTTGCTTACAAGGTTCGTTTAGAAAGTCTTGCAAGCTACGGCAGGTCGGCTTGTTCGAGACCATTTGAAATTAATTCGCTAATGTAGAACATCTGATATGCAATTTAAAAAGCATACAATGTGATAATTGGTGACACAAATCCTGGAATTTAGTGCAAAAATGACCGTGTTAAGCATTCATGGAAGTTATTCAACATGATACAAAAATGTAGCACGTTCGATTTTCGTTTAGTTAAGAACATTATAAATTGTCAGCGGATCACACAGATGTATGACGCGTTTGTATTACAAGTTGTTAAGTGGGCAATTGTTCTCATTTCACTTTTAGGGAAAAGTTACAGGGTTAAATTATTTGATAATAAAACGAATTGCCCATCATAAGAGAGCTTGTATCAATGCTGTTCAAAATTGACCATTGGAAATTACTTGCACCTCCTATAGAAACTAGAATATAGCATTAATCATAGCAAGTCTGCTCTGGTGGTGTTCCTTCACAAACCTACCACCAGGGCGGCGCCACCGGTACTATGTCCGCTCATGACGCCTAACGAAAAACCGGAATCAACACATTCTCACCACGCACTTCCAATGGTAGCGGGCCTCATTTTGCTGCCTATCACGTCACATTCACCTGGTCTGCCATGCGGTGGCAGAAACTATGTGGTGTCTCCATTCAGATACGCTTCTATAATGTTGACCATAAAGTTTTACATCTTGGCCATCCGATGTCCATTCAAAACCTATTAGTTGGATCTGCCTGGATGTGGCAATGTTATAATTTTCGGTTGGTGTTAGTTAGTTATTTGGGTCTTAGGGCGCCTCGACCTTTCGGTTGGTGTTCAACTGCGGACTGGCTTAAGCATGCAAGCATATCACAAACATGAAAAGCGTATCTGACGACTCCTTCGTCAAAATTTTCCCAGCTATCTAGCCCAAAACGGTACCAAGTACAAGAAATGCTTGTAGGATTTGTACGTGTGCCTTGTAGGATTTTGTGACATCACGACCGATCTCCGTGACTTTTGGCTGGATAGCTTTACCTTTGATCTCTGGCCATTCGCGCAGGCTAACGTACCCCACGGTCTAAAGCCATTGCAGTTTCAAGGCTGAGCGTCAGCTGATGAGAGAGTTGGCAGATTTCTTCTTTTTAATGTGTCCCTCTGGAACATACAGCATAAATGCTCGCGGACGCGAGAAACCAGTGCGGTGTAGGGGCCAATTTCATTTCATTTCAATTGGGTTTTGCTGTGATAGCTGCTGAGCCGTCAAAGACATCGCTTTTAATTTCGAATGCTTCCAGCAAAAAAATGAAGTTCCAGTCTGGGCAAGGGCGTCGCCACCTGGGGGGGGCAGTCGCCCCCTGCCGTGAGACTGGGAGGGGGCGCCGCCCTCTGTAATTTGAGGAGGCCCATATCCGGAAATGCACAGGAAAAAAGTGAGCAAGGAGGGCCCCGTGATTACAAAAGAGGCCCCCAGGATTGCAAAGGAGACCCCCAGGATTGCAAAGGAGCCCCCAGGATTGCAAAGGAGGCCCCCGTGATTACAAAGGAGGCCCCATGATTGCAAAGGAGGCCCCCAGGATTGCAAAGGAGGCCCCAGGATTGCGAAGGAGGACCCCAGGATTGCAAAGGAGGCCCCAGGATTGCAAAGGAGGCCCCCAGGATTGTAAAGGAGGCTCCCAGGATTGCAAAGGAAGCCCTCAGGATTGCAAAGGAGGCCCCAGGATTGCAAAGGAGACCCACAGGATTGCAACGGAGGCCTCCAGGATTGCAAAGGAGCCCCAAGGATTGCAAAGGAGGCCCCCAGTGATTACAAAGGAGGCCCCCATGATTGCAATGGAGGCCCCAGGATTGCAAAGGAGGCCCCAAGAATTGCAAAGAGGTACCCCAGGATTGCAAAGGAGACCCCCATGATTGCAAAGGAGGCCCCCAGGATTGCAAGGGAAGCCCCAAGGATTGCAAAGACTCCAGGATGCAAAGGAGGTCCTCATGATTGCAAAGGAGGCCCCCAGGATTGCAAAGGAGGCCCAAGGATTGCAAGGACCCAGGATTGCAAAGGACGCCCTCATGATTGCAAAGGAGGCCCCCAGGATTGCAAAGGAGGCCCCAGGATTGCAAAGGAGACCCCGGGATTGCGAAGGATGCCTCCAGGCTAGCGAATGAGGCCCCCAGGATTGCAAAGGAGGCCCCCAGGATTGTAAAGGAGGCCCCCAGGATTGTAAAGGAAGCCCTCAGGATTGCAAAGGAGGCCCCAGGATTGCAAAGGAGACCCACAGGATTGCAACGGAGGCCTCCAGGATTGCAAAGGAGGCCCCAAGGATTGCAAAGGAGGCCCCGTGATTATAAAGGAGGCCCCCATGATTGCAATGGAGACCCCCAGGATTGCAAAGGAGGCCCCCATTATTGCAAAGAGGCCCCAGGATTGCAAAGGAGGCCCCCATGATTGCAAAGTAGGCCCCCATGATTGCAAGGAAGCCCCAAGGATTGCACAAGACTCCAGGATTGCAAAGGAGGCCCTCGTGATTGCAAAGGAGGCCCCAGGATTGCAAAGGAGGCCCCAAGGATTGCAAAGGCCTCCAGGATTGCAAAGGAGGCCCTCATGATTTCAAAGGAGGCCCCCATGATTGCAAAGGATGCCCCAGGATTGCAAAAGGAGACCCTAGGATTGCAAAGGAGGCCTCCAGGATTACAAAAGAGGCCCCCAGGATTGCAAAGGAGGCTCCCATGATTACAAAGGAGGCCCCCAGGATTGCAAAGGAGGCCCACAGGATTACAAAGGAGGCCCCTAGGATTGCAAAGGAGGCTCACAGGATTGTCAAGGAGGCCCCGAGGATTGCAAAGGAGGCCCCCAGGATTGCAAAGGAGGCCCACATGATTATCAAGGAGGCCCCCAGGATTGCAAAGGAGGCCCACAGGATTGTCAAGGAGGCTATCACATCAAGACCTTTAAAAAAATAGAGCCGATGTCCAAAAGTTGACGCCGAGACTCGATCGAACGGACCCCAGCACCGGAAAATTAAGAACAGTTCCGGAAAAAAATACCCGGAGGGCTTTTATACTCCGAAAGGTGCCATCGGCTGAAAAAAAAACTCCTTGGGCAGGCCGCAGTGGCATATCAAAGGGGCAAATGCCCCTCCCTCCTAAGAGGGATATGCTCCCAAGAATCGAGCCGAGACCCCCAAAAGTCGCGCTGGGGCCACAAAAATTCGCGTCGGTCCACCAGAATTCGCGTAGGGGCTCCAGGTAAATACGGCGGGCCCGAGAAAACTCCCTCCGAGGCCCGAAAATCTGCAACAGGAACCGCCAAGATCGCGTTGGGGCCACAGCTAAGTACAACGCGCCCCGCAAACTCGAACCGGTCCCACCAAATATCGCGCTCTGACCCACAATTCCCATCGGTAGTACCACAAATTTGGTCTGGGCATCAAAAATTCACGTCGGGGCTGCCAACAATTGGCGTCTAGGGTTCCACATAAGCACCGTGTAACCCCCAAAGTCGCATCGGTATCCGAAAAATAAAGCCGGAGCCCTCCAAAATAACGAGAGATTCCAAAAAATAGTCCTGGTCAGGAAAATGGTTCTGGAGCACCGAACATATCATCAGATGCCTTGACAAATCGCGTACGGCATCTAAAAACATACCGGAGCTCGAAGAAAATCGAGGTGAGATGGAAAAACATGGCGCCAGGGACTCGAAAAATCAGGCCGAGATTCGGAATTTAAAGAAAATTCAGAAGAGTTCCACAAAAATCGCGTTGAGCCCAGATAACTGGCGTCGGGTCCCCGGAACCACGCGCCTGGGCGCGATAAGTTGCGCTAAGACCCATAAATATCGCACCGAAGACCCAAAATCGTACTGGGCCACACAATGTGCGTCAGAAGCCCCAAATAAACACAGCGGGACCCTAAGAGCACAACGGGGACCGAAAATGTAACTGGCCCTCCAAAGCGCAGCCTCGCAAAAAGCGACAGGGCCCTAAAACATGCGTTGCAGCCCTAAATAAATATACCGGGAACTCTTAAAAAAAAAAAACACACCGGAAGCTCTCAAGGCACACAGGGGCCATGCGACCGCACAAGGGCCTGAAAAGAGGCTGGGGTCGCAATAAGCAACATGGTTCCAGAACGAACACAAAATCCGGGCACTAAATAAATACATTGAGATCATTGAAAGCGCCCCGACAACTAAGAAAAATCATCGGTGCACAAAGAAGCAATAAACCCTAAAACGAGCAGGGGTTTCGAAAATGCGTTGGGCCTCGAACAAAAATGGATTGCAGCCCTAAGACACATCCGTAGACGAAGAAATACGAAACGGATCCAAAGAAGTACACTCAGGCAGGGCCTCACGGTTCGGTAGCCAACCTGGAAGCATGTTTAATCAAAGATATTAGGTGCATCAAAGCTCAGCGGGTATCCGCATGTCTTCATCATAAAATATGGGAAGTAGGGAACTAATGATCGAATTTAATTAATCGAATTTTCGCAGCGAACGCTCATACAAAGCATTTCATCACGTCGATATGGCGCAAGTCTATCATGTGGCAGCAATTAGCAAAGCGTAGGAAGCCCAGCAGAATCCGTAGCATCGCACGAAGTGTGGCGAATGCGCCGAATGCGCAAGATGGGTGTACACATACAAACTGGCGTCGTGGCGACCGGGCACCATGAACTGGAATGTCTGTTGTTGTTGTTATTTGGTTCAAAGGGCGCATCGACTGCAATGGTCATATAGCGCCCATTGAACTGGAATGTCTGAAATTGGTAAATTTTACATTTTAAAGTGATCTGTGTAGGTGTAATTTCAGCAGTGCAAGGTGACTTATCAAGGAATACCAAAAGAATACATTCGAACAGGGTGGGGGAGCTAGGGTTCAAACTCCGACGAATCAGAAACGATAGTGGTAGATTAGGCCCCTCGACAGCATAATTTAGTTGATCACTATTTATTTTATATAAAAAGGTCCCCTTGACAAAATAGTGGTCGAAATCGGAAGACTTTTTATTGAGTAGGTGGACCCCTCCAAATACGTTTGCCCCCTCCCCTTGACGCAAAGATAGGTACGACACTGGTCCCCAATAATTTTCAGAAACATACGCACATGGAGGAAAGCCAACATTGAGGGGGCAAATTCCCCCCTCACAAGCATACAAAACAACACTGATGCCCCATATTAAATGGGGAGAAATGAAGTTTTAAATGTATTTTCTTCCTACAAACTTGTCTTCTGTGATTACAGCCTGTATGATTAGAGCTTCAGCTTCAATACCTTCTCAACGACATAATTTACAAAACGGTACAGCACAGTGAAAACCATGGGCGTGACGGCGTGGAATTTGAAGGTTTTGCATTATTTATGCATTGTCATTGTTACATTGTTGTATTGCCATTGATGCATTGCTTGTTCCATGCTTGTTCTTGCCGTGAATTTATTCGCGGAGGATTTATGATTTTAGCTTGTGCCAAGTGCCTTGCAGCCAGCACTAAATGTTATAAAAATAAATAAATTCCTAAGATGACGATAAAAAAACCAATTCAATCCACTTCTCGTTGTCACCTTCGCGAAATTGTCGTCCTTGGACTGAGAAATGATCGTTTAAGCTTGTTTATGAGATCAAGCCGGTGGGAATGACTAACAGTAGTGATGAACCTAGCTATATTCAGTTAA